>OY292395.1:17389002-17691399 GCA_958496205.1 Idaea biselata
GAACAACTAGCTAGAAGATAACATGTTAAATAATTTAGAAGACTTGTAACTAGAAGACTTATGCGGCTTGCAATTAGGTGTCAAAATGTTTAGGATGAAGCTGGTTCAGCCTAGACCTCGATCGTACCTGGTGGTATCGTGGTGGTGGCTGTGGTGACGGGAACGGGAGCCAGCGTCGACGGCGGCGCGGGCGCAGGCGGCGCGGGCGCGGCCGGCGGCGCGGGGCTGCTCGCTGGCTTCTGTTGGATAACACGTACAAAATATTTACTACTCACATTTTAAAACGGAACACTAAGCAAATTATTTCCGTATTATTATGGATAACGCGTTGTCCATTATCAATAATTATCATTGTACGTATCAAGCTGTCTCTTGCGGTTTCACCCTAGGAATTTTCAAAATAGCGTATCGGTTAATTTATCAGATGCCTACATCACACAATTCAGTTAGGCAATCATTTTAAAATTATATTTTATTGCCCACAAAATGCATACAAAGATCCTATTTTGTAAAATATTATGTTAAGTTTGAATTAAGTTATTAAAATGATGTTTTGTTACAGAGACTAGAGATTGTTAGATTTTATTAAACTTTTAAAATATTTTATTATCAATAAATTATAAAATACAGCTTCCATCACACAAAAATCATTAAATTACGAATGCTATGATTATAAATATTACAAAATTTGATAATAAAACTAAATAATCTACCTACCGAAACTGGGTTCTTTTACAATAGTACGTAGGTATGTAGTTAAAATGAAAAAAAAGGCAATATTCTGAAATCAAAAATGTAGACAATGGACATCTGAGTTAAAATACATTCTAGAAGTTTACCAGAATAAGGTTAAGATAAACCAACGACCTCTATGGATAGGTATACTACTAAAAATAGGACTACATATTTTATAATGTAAAGATGAAATCCGATTGTTTATTTTATAGGTAGGTAAGTATTATTATTAGCTAAAAATTGTTGTCGCATAAAGCTTCAAATATCCGACGCCACCTAGAGCTATAGTATGTGTTAAGGGTTCCGAACCCAAAGGGTAAAAACAGGACCCTATTACTGTCTGTCCGTCTGTCACCAGGCTGTATCTCATGAACTGTAATAGTTAGACCGTTGAAATTTTTACAGAAGATGTATTTCGGTAGCCGCTACAACAACAAATACTAAAAACAAAATAAAACAAATATTTAAGAGGGGCTCCCATACAACAAACGTCTTTCAAAAACAACAAGGGGATTTTGTTGCAATATGTGACTTAGGGGTAGGGTAGGTCGCTTCTGATTGGTCGGAGTCAAATCGAGTAGGCCATCGACTATTTCTTTATATGTTCTATTTTTGATAAATTATATTTTAATGATATTTTTGATAATCCTACTTATTAGAAAATAGACACATCCGAATTGGAAAGGTGAAAAACTTCTCCTTTTTTGAATTCGGTTTTAAGTTTTCTTTTGTTTATTTTTTAATTGTGCGCTAGGTCTTAGCGAAATATGAATATTTACGAACGACCGAACGTCGTCTCAAGGCAAGGTGTTGGTATTCAGAAACCGATTGGCCTTAAGCTAATTTCCTTAAAAACAACACGAAATGACAACTCTACGATTTCCTCACATGCAAAAATGACAATTTATGTAAGCACCTGTAGTTTTATATCCTTACAAATCTCGGTTTCAACAAACTTAAATTCAAAATGAAAAAAAAAGACAGGTAAATACAATTAAAAACCCCTTTTCTCTCAGTTAGGGAAAAAAACCATACCTACTTAATTTGTTTTTCATGTTAATTGTATGTTTTTATGGTATTTTGAACTCTTGTAGGTATATCTTTTTATTGGATAGGTAAGTATGTTTATTATTTCGTTTACTTACACATATGTACCTATTTTATTTTAAAAATTTTAATGGTTATTTTTTAATTCTTAAATAAAAAATGTTTTATTTTATTAGCTTATGTTACCTAATCATTGTTTACAGGGGGATTTACGAGATTTATCGTGTAGGTACCTTATTTAACTTATCTGATTTCACTCATTTAATAAAGAAAATCAGCCAAGTGAGAGTCAGACTTTCGGCGTTCGTACCATTATCACAAAAAATCTCGTGTGTTGTATGAAAGTAAAATTTAAATATTTATCTTATTGTTTTTAGTTGTCATAGCGGCAACAGAATCTGTGATAATTTCAACTGTCTAGCTATCAGGGTTCATGAGATACAGCCTGATTAGTTGATGACAGACAGACAGTCGGATAGTAAAGTCCTACCCTTAGTAAAAAGGTCCAATTTTTACCATTAGGTTACGCAAATCTAATAACTAAAGAATAAAACAAAACTTACAGTGATTTCCTCTATCCTCTTTCTTAAAGCTTCAACCTTGGTCACCAGCGTACTATTCAACGCCACTATAGTGTTCCTTAGGTCCTCATCTTGTTTTATATTCGTGGTGACATTGGCTATCGTGTCGTTCGTTCTTTCTTCTAGTGTGTGGAGGAACGTTCTGACTTCTTCCACGCCTGTCACAGCTGATAAGGCTTGTTTCTTCGCTGATTCTAAGGTGCTGTCGAAACCTTTTATCTGGGAAAGAGAATGGGGAAAAATAAGTGGCGAATTGTGTTTTTCTTATACATATTAGAAGCCACCTGTTTTTTGTTATCAGTAATTAATAGTTAAATTTATCTATAGTGATAATAAAGTCTGATTTTTCTTCGTATGTTCGTACCCCCATGAGTTTCTTGTGGTTTCTTCTTATTGGAGGGTGCGTTCCGAAACCACAGTAAATTCGTAGTCTTAAGTTGACATTTCAAAATGATAATGTATTTTTTCATTGCCCTTAAGGAGTAAATAATTATTGAAATTAGAAATTAGTGTACAGAGAAACAAATAAGGTTCAAAGATATTGAAGAAAGTTGTTAGTCCGACTTTCATTCCAAAGGGCCGTGGTTTCAAATCCCGGACGACCGCACATCAATGGCTTCCTTTGAGAAAAATTATGTGCGCTATTAACATCGCTCATACGGCGAAGGAAAACATCGCAATTATTAAGAAATTCTCAAAAGATAATGTTTAAATCCGTTCAAATATATTATGAGGAAGGAAGCTATAATCTTTAGACAAATAGTTTAACGATTAATAGTTCAATAGTCTACAAACTAATTTTAAAACAGGTTTTTAATTAAATCGATAAATAAACAGACGATTTTAAGTGACCGAGTTGTTTGTTCATAAAATTTGTTTATGAATAAAATTATGGTGACAAATATATTGGATAAGTATTTTTAAGATGATATTTAGTTGCGTACTAAGGTACGATATCTCAATATACCCACGGAACATACCTAGTCTAATGCAAAAGCCTCAACCGCATCAGGCCTACGCTAACAATGAAATGGAAGAAGACACAAAATTAAAAAAAAAAACGATAAGTACAAAACAAATAGATAAATACCAAGCAAGTTATCATACCTACTCTGCATTACAAAATGATTTGATCAATAAATTAATACAGTCCTATAAATAGAGACTTCGTGACCATATTCTCTTAAGTAATTGTAAACGATGAACCATAACAAACAAACCTATTTGTCTAGCTCCATTTGTGTACGTTTACAACAAAGCAAATACTTCCTCTTTATTACACATTTTTTAGAATCGGGAATGAGAATTTATTGTTTAATGCAATGGCAGAAATTGAATATAAATGGGGAATGTTTGGCGGATCCACAGCAAACCTGGGTAAGGTTGAGGGGTTTATTAAGGAGAAGGACCGAGATATTATCAAGACAATTTCTCGGTTGGAACCTAAAAGATTCCATTCGATGTTTACTGCAATATTGTCGCAGGTATATTGTTAAAGCCGTGATATTATCATAAATTACTAGTGTTTTCTCTTCCTGCCCTTACCCTACTATGTGGGGCCGGCACAGCATGTCTTACTTCAATGAATTTCACTAGTGTATAGTGAATCAACTACATTTCTTACAGTCAGTCGTACATTTAGTAATAAGCAGATTTGGCTGAATCAGCCTATTCGTGACCAAAAGGCACTTCAAACCTCGAAATGTCGGACCAAAACAGAAAAATAGTTTCGTATTCTTAGTGGTTTGCAATTTTAATTTTGATATAGAGCTCGAAGCACCTGAGTCTGATAATATGACTAAAATTGTAAGAGCCTTGCATACGTGGATAGGTATGAGATAAAAACGAATTACCTCTATTAATAGAACAAATAAAACAAAATCTCTATCAAATAAATGTTCCATTGTATTTTATAATTTTTAATGTTTATTTCAAACTCGATGGTTCTCTTTAGATAAAATATTAGAACTACCTATCTACCTGTTAAAGTTAATGCTTTTCTCATGATTGTTTTGAGATATGCATGTATCATTTACAAGAATATATATTATTAAAATATTTTATAAGTTTATTTGTAACCAAAAACCATAGTCTCGTGATTAACCACGTGTTGTTCCGAAGCCGCCTCATACAAAACTTTGGTCTAAAAACCTTAGGATTTAATAAAAAACAATGACTGCACGGTCCAGTATTAGTTCCAGAGATTACCCAATACAATCATTCAGTTTCTTTCAAAGTTTTCCTTTGAGGCATACAAGAACACCAAAAAAATCTCGATTGCTAGCTTATTGTATTCACTTATTCGTATTTTATGGTCATCCGAAATCGGCGCCCAATCTTACCAATATTATAAATGTGAAAGTTTTGTGTGTATGTAAGTAAACGTGTATGTATAATACTCTTTCACACAACAACTCCTAAACCGATTGCGATAAAACTTGTTATTCAAATAGGTGTAGATGCGAATAAGCACATAGGCTTTATATCCCGATATTCCCGCGGGATCGGGACTTAAGTGGGTGAAATCGCGAGGCGCGGCTAGGGGCCTATAACAACAAGACTGGTCTGGCTATTCCAATTTTTTTTTGAATAGTACGATTATCAAAAATGAACACAATGAGGTAATCGATACAGAACAAAAAGATGATCGAAATGAAAACAGAAGACGAGATTTTTCTTCTGTTTTCGCGATGTTGTATTGAAATTAAAGACATGTTTCGGTTTTAATCGCGTGTTTATTACTTTTAGCATTTTCAATCCTGAGGAATAGACCTGTAAAGGTCTCGAAACGTTGAGCGTTGAAACAATGCTAAAAGTAATAAACACCACGCGATTAAAACCGAAAGATGTCTTTAATTTCAACAGAAGACGATCGAAATTAAAACGAAAGATGATCGAAACAGAAACAAACGTTGGTGGAACGAAACAGAAATAAAAGACGATCGAATTAAAATAGTATATAGCTGGTATTGTCGAGGTCAACAAAGCTACGATTGCATTGCTTCAGGCTATATAGATCTCGGGTAACATTCTACTAGAGCATGTCAATATTATACGTGAAGGTCGAAACTAACTGTTATATTTTCTTACATGATTAAAGAGCAGACTTGCTGTGTTCGTCTGTATGTTTCTGCGCTTTCTGCATCTAAACTTAGCAATGGATTTTGTTATTGTTTTTATTATGTATGAGTAAAGTGCAGAAGAGACAGTTAGAAAGCGCACCTTTATGGTCTAATGTGTTATTCTCCGCTATAGAGAATTACTTTCAGAAAGATTGTATGTATGTATTGGTATCAGAGATGAATGACGAACATTTAATTTTAACATCATTTCAATGAGGAGGAACAATAACTTTTTATCCCGGCAGAGGGCGTTAGTCGAATGATCTTAGGTTTGAATTAAGAACTGTCAAACAGGTGTTTTTTACAACTCTCGGCGCCAAATTGGCCATATCAGTCTCAGACCGAAAGAAAAAAAAACTCAGCTTTTCATTCGTGGGGGACCATCAACAAAAAAAAAAAGATCATCCGATGCCAGCGCCATCTGCTCACAGCTTTGCGTGTGCCACCCCATTGCTAACAATACATTGAAAGTGAAACTTTTTTGACTCAAAAATGTATGGAAAACGGTATTCTTCAAAGAGCATTTTATGGAAAAACGTCAAATGTTATTTGACTAACGTCAAATTTTAAATTAAAGATTTCCTGCAATGATATTCAAATAAAATTCGAGACAATTATGATACGCGAATAGCCCATCAGTACAGTTATACGTAACCTATGTGGAACCGGGGCGTAATGCTAGTATTGTAATAAATTCACGTAGTAGATAAACATATTTACTGTTTATTTACCATCTGTTTACTACAGTTGTTATTACAACATTTATTAACCGGAAGATCATGATTTTTTATTAATGTAAGTAAGTAATTAAATTAGTTTGTATCTGTGGTAAATGATGAAGAACATAACATGATTCTGTTTTTCCTGATATGTATTGAAGGTGAAACACCGTATAAATAAATCCTACTAATATTATAAATGTGAAAGTTTGTATGGATGTTTGTTACTCTTTTACGCAAAAACTATTGAACCGATTGCGATGAAACTTGGAATATAGATAGCTGGACACCTAGAATAACACATAGACTTTTTATCCCGTAATTCCCCCGAGATCGAGACTTACGCGGGTGAAACCGCGGGGCGCAGCTAGCAATAAATATTGCAGAACGTTAAACACAGCGCAGTCTAGCCGTAAACTAGCGACTAGACAAGCCAGCAATTACTTATTGTATGTAGTACTACAATTAGTAATTGCTGGCTTTTTATAATGACGTAGGGTTATTTGATAAACAGTTTTTTTTTGCAAAAATCCTAGGGATAATCCTAGGGATGATATAGGGTTTATTCATCTAACTCCATTAGCTTTTTCTAATGTTTGCGCGATGTTTACACATTATTTAACACATATTTCGGTTTTTTAATTTTGAACAATTAAATTTATGGATATGCGTTCCTAATAATAAATTATCAACAGGCTTTTCAAGGACGAGGAGTGTTTTTTCGTGACAGGTATGTACAGAACTCTACTTACCTATTATATTTTTAATCGGTTAAAAAGTTGCTTACATGACAGAAAAAAAATACTATAAGGAAGTCTACAGAAAGGTAAAAATCACTTCCTTGAAAAAACATTGTAGGAGAAAGTTCCAAACTCTGGTAATTTTCCTTAGACATTGAAACTTTTACCATAAAAGAAGGTGCTTTTCACTTTCATTTTACTTGTCTTTCGCGCCCGAGTTGAAAACTTTTTTCAATCGACAATTCACAACATTAGTCGGTACGAAAATTCTGAGGTACAGTGCATGTAGCTTGGATTGGGGCCGTAGACTACGTTTTGAATGTTTTTTTTCTGTCCTGGATTTTTTTATGACGTATTAAACTGTATTGCGTGGTTTAGACGAAGCTAGCGGATAAAACCTTTGCTACACTATCCCTTCGAATATGCAGGGAACCTAAACAGAACGAAATTAGAAGGTTAAGAAGGAAAAGTTCAATCAGAACAAAATGAAACAGATTTCCTGATTGGGTTGTTTGCGAATTACATAGTCTAATAATAGGCATGATTTTCAAATACCTACTCAACGATACCCACTTAATATAGTCTGTCTACTTTCCTTTTTTTTATATTTTGCAATATAGCGCTTGTTGATCGCCATTTAGGTTTTTTTTATGTCACCTTTCCTTGCTACCTTGGGTAGAAAGGAGACACGAAAGTTCATTACAACTGACTTGTTCTCAAGACTGGAGATTACTGGTAGGTGACCGATGGTGATGACAGTTAGGGGCGGCCGTATCGGATTACCTCCTTCCGCGTGCGTCTACTGCGTGTCGTCATTGACACTAAAAGCTCACTATTTTAGGTACTCACCTGTGACCCAAAATCGGCGACTGTCCTCTGCAGTTCCCCCAATCTCTTCGGCGTGTCTGCTAACTTAGGCGCAGCGGACAACTGATCCGATACAACAGCCAAATCCATGACTGCCTTTTCAACCGTCTTGACTAATTCTCTATGGTCGGTCTCTAATTGTGTGAGGCGAGTGTTTAGTAAACTCGCGTTATATCGAAGTTCTTTCGCCGCGTTGTGGCAGAATTGGAGTGCGTCACCTACACCATCGCTGCTCGTTGATACTGTAGAGACAAAAAATATAGATTGGTAAAAAATAGGGCACTTCTTAGGTACCATAACTATAGCTACGAGAAGTTTTTGGAAACATTTTGTCTTTGAAACAACCGTTTGGAAAAAGGAAGTTAAGGAAGTTAGTCGCTTTTAAGGGTTCCGTTCCGTACCCGTACGATAACAATAGGACCCTTTTACTAAAACTTCACTGTCCGTCTGTCTGTAAGTTATGAACTGTGATAGCTAGACAGTTGAAATTTTGACAGATGATGTAAGTATAGTAAATCTAACAACAAATACAACAGAATAAAATAAATATTTAAGTGGGGCTTTAAGTGAGGAAGAGGAATTTTAATACAATGGGTCAGTGTCACTGAAATAAAAACGAATACAGGTACGCTGAAATTGGTGTACCATACAAAATGACATTAGATCTTCGTAAACAGCATCACCTCTTATCATAAGGTGTGACAGTGGTCAAACGCTGGCTATGATACGTGAAGATACGCTATAAAAAAACTTTTTCGAATTATTTATAATACTCCAATGCTCGTAATTTTATTTCATTTATTATCTGCCATATTTTAAGAAAATAACATCGACCTTTCTGATTTTTTTTGAAAACAAGAATCTTTGAATTGAATTTCGTATTGTTTTTAAAAACAATAAAAATGAATACAATGAATCAAACACAAATGATTCTAATTTAAATATTTTCTCGAAGCGTCTATTGCCTCCGAATATTTTATGTACTTTAAGTATTTACCTAAAATGTTGTTTTTGCTTGTGAAATCAAATTGGAATATCCAAATTTTTGTTTAGTAAGTAATTAGCCTACACAAAACAAATTACCTATTCATTTACTTAGGGTAAAAAAAACACAGAAAATTAACGTGGGTAATGAAAATGAATCAAGTACCTTTTAATGAACTAAGCACACAACCCCTGCAACAACTGATCTACATATACATATCATATATGTTATAGGGTCCCCAACTATAGACAACATTTTAGGCACAAATGGAGGGGTCCGCTGTACCGCAAGCCACTCCCAGGAGCCATCCAGAATCAGTTACAGACAGATCGTGTCCCCAAACGCTAGTGTGTTCGGTTGTGTGACACTACCTGTTGTCCAGACAGGTATACCGGACAAATTAAGCCGCTTACCACTCGCACCTCAGAAAGGAGCCAATGACAACTTCGCTGAGGTCGGCAGAGAAGCCACCTACCACATCTCTTGTAGTACCGGAGCGAGCTGTTTTAGCGAGCTCACTTCCCGGCATAAATCCATATACCTACCGGGTAACCTATAAATCCTGGTAAGCACCGGACATCCCTAGCCTAGAGTCCTACGCTTTACGGCACAGTGCACAATGAACTAAGCATAATAGCACTAAATATAACATAATATCTTCGGTTATTGTATTAAATAGACTCCCAAAGTCATCTTTTCTTACCCTTCTTTTTGGCTTTGCCGTAGTCGCGTAAAAAGAACATACTTACTCGTATATGATAATTAAAACATCTTCAAACAAAATTACTTAATGTGTTTTCCATACAGACTACATACTTTTATGCTACACTGCGTAGCCCTACAACCTTGGACCCACCCATATCGTTAGCCAAGACGCACCCTTGTCGTTTGAAAGAATTTATAAGGTTTGCTCCAGGTAAAGTTGAACTGACAGCGGCGTTAATTATGTGCCTTGAGACTTGGATGGTTGATAATGTTGGGATAGGGACTTAAGTTTGGGATGTTCAGGAACGTGGTCCTGAATATTCATTTACGAAAAATCTGCGAAAAAATCTGCGAAAAATGCTGCGTGTAAAATGTTTATGGCGTCAAAATGACTGTGACCGTTTTCCAAACTCTATTTACATAATATCCCCTTCCATTTCCACTATACACGATTAGGCATGACAAAAATAGTCAATGGATATGTAACAAAACTAAATTAGATACAAGGTTGATGTAAAGCGGATGACAAAGATTAAAAATTAGTGGGTGTTACCGTAATTATGCAAACTGCACTTATTGTCTCAGTACTGTCATGCTGATTCAATCACTAGACTGTATGAATGATATTGTTATATTCATTTTGAATGAATAAAACATAAGAGAAGATTTATATTACGAGTAGGCACCTACATAGGTAAGGCTTTAATGATTTTTTATTATTATAAAGTACGTAGATACATAATCTTGGTTTTATAGAAATATTTATGTTGTTATTTGTTTGCACAAGACGAGAAGCATGGACAAATAAGGAAAATCTCTTAGAAATAATGTTTATTCTAAACACATTACAGTTTACTTAGCAAAAAAAGATAGTTCTCAACGAACCTACTGTTAAGAGGTTAGCCGGGGTCGCGCTTCCCTATACAAACGTATTTCTTTCGGAATAATTGTCTCTAAAGGAATCTATTTTATGTAGATTTAGCTATATATTTTAATATTATTCTAGGCATTATTCAGGTAGAAAAGCCCGAAGCACGAGCACGAGCCCGTCTTAGTTCTCAAACATCATGTTGATTTTCAACTGAACTTTTTGGAGATGCGCGGTGAAAACAATGACAAAAAATACCGCAATAAAATTTAAATCAGAATACAATACGTATAATTAATAATGAAGACGGTATCATTGTGACCTTAATTTACTTTAAATTAAAAACGATTCCGAACCTCTATCCATCTCGATGCGTAGCGAAACGATCTGCCTTCGCACGTCGACGAAGAGCCAAAGAACTGTTGCAGCAGACACGACGCAAACGCACAGCGCAAGGGCAGCCGCGAGCCGGAGGAAGGGCCTGGACCTTCGCCTTCGGGTCGTCCGTCTCCCCCATGCTTCACCCTCATCGCTGGATGCTGAGAGTAATCTACCACCCCTGGAGCCGACACTGACTAAAGCGTCTAGTTCCCGACGTTTTCTCATCTTCTTGCCCACCCTGAGCGGGACTGACGCGTGAACTGCACTCTCCATAACTCTACGCTACCGTACAGACATCCGCTCAGATCACACTTGGAACTTAATTCACACTTGAGAAGTCACACGTCCGTTCTGTCCGACGTTTTTACTGCAAATGATTGTGGCGACTTTGGAGGACAGGTTAAAGGTAATTTTAACAGATATCCTGATAAAGGCAGCGTTTGTTTGTTGAATTAATGGAGAGTTAGAAGTGGCACTTAACAAATACCTAGTTGAGTAGTGTTTGGGCTATCAGTCATGTGCTATCGTTATCAGTAGATGGCGTGAATTAGTCTGTACATATATCATAACGAGCATAAAGATATTGAATTTGTATATATCGTCAGTTTTTTATTTGCGCTAAAAATTCTTAGTTATACATGTTGTACAAATTACAGTTTTTCAAGTTTGTAGCTATGTTGTGTTTTAAATCGGTGGCAAAATCTGTTCCTTACATTGATCAGTACATAATATCCGAAAGGTTACCCACTTACGGTTTTTTGTCATTCTGTAATTACATTATTATGAAAACATATTTATATTTCGTCCATTAAAGGCACTATTTAATTTTCCTTATCATTTTTCACGTTTACACAAATGTGATATTTGCTGGCATACGAAAAAAACTAGTACCAGAGACTCTGCTATTGTATTGGTTTTACCTTTTTAAAGGTAAACACGAGTAAAGGCACAGAATACAAAATAGTACAAGTGTAAAGGTAAACTTTTTAATGGTCACGTTGGAAGTATAATCTATAGCTAGGTAGATATAGTAAATTAACTAATTGCCAACGTAGGTACTTATGAGAAACATACTTCTGTCTTAATTACTACGCTGTGTGCGAGTATTGATTGAGGACACAAATAAATGACCTAGAAGGTCCTAGATTACCTCGACTACGAGTAAAAGGTTTGTAAATTAAAATGGCTTTTCCTGAGAGTCGTTATCTTTTCTAAACCAGGTCTAAATCGCTCCACAGATGACGCTGTCTCAATGTGGAGAGTCTGATTTCATCTGGCTATTCTTCGAATAATTTTCGGGGTATAGGGCAATAG
This sequence comes from Idaea biselata, assembly GCA_958496205.1. NCBI lineage: Eukaryota > Metazoa > Arthropoda > Insecta > Lepidoptera > Geometridae > Idaea > Idaea biselata. The sequence continues at coordinate 17,401,067 of OY292395.1, forward strand.
TAAAAGTGGCAAGATATGTAATTATGGCCTTTGCTTCTAATTTAGATGCTTTTTTACAGCACTAATAACTTTAGTTCATGCAGTACATGTAGGTATAGCGCTGTAGTACCTGAGAGACAGATGGTTTTGGGTCCTAGCCTAGCTTAGCCAGCACCTATAACTCGGTGCCTATAAGTACCGCTTTCTTACTTTAAGAGTAGTCGACCATGCCCAGGGAAAATAACTGGGCAATAATATGGCAACGATGACTGGCGAGGACCATTAATCATCGTTATTATTCAAGAATGACGTCTCATCAGCAAAGTATAGACTACTAAGTCATAACTAAACATAATTATACATTCGTTCATAGAAATAAATAACATTAACAATGCACTAGGTTTATAGTCTATATCTACCTGTATCATTGTACAGAATATACGAGGTGAGTTTGTTAGGAAACGGGTCTGGTTAGTTTATCACTTGAACCAAGGTCAATGTCAAACAAAAGGTCTAAGGCCGTACTTAAAGTTTCTAAGCAAAACCCTGACGACGCTGTTCTTAGCTTATTTTCTGAGCACGGTCTTAAGAAAGCTTTTCTAATTAGCCCGCTCATGTCCTACCTACTGCTAGGCCTACCACATTTCTTTTAAAGAGTCTGGCATTTCGCCCGCGAAAAGTAACTCCTCGGGTCGCGATCTTCGGCAATGGCTGACCACTCTGTGACGAACGAACTCTCTAGTTATGTATGTGTTTTTCGCAACCGTTACTTTTCTTAAAGTCAAAAATTGTAAGGAAAATAGAAAACCGGACGTAAGTAAAACTTCAATTTTCTGTAGAAAAGACGTCTAGGAATTTCGTGTGACGGTTTGCGTAAACACCCACTACGGGTGCTGTTCATCGCGTTATCGTTACCTGGATCTACATACCCCGAGTTAACTATGAAATTGTTCCGACTCAAGTTAGGTATTGCAATTATGTAAGACCACAAATACAACCGCATTGCCTGCACCAAAAGTATGCAGATACTGTAAATCTAGGTCACAATCTAGCATAACCTAGAACTTATTCTTACAAATATCCTTTGCAAATTACACAGTTATTAGAAGATAGACTGCTTTAAACTTCATACTACTTCAAGCTACATAATCAACTAGATTTGTAGATTGTTTACTTTGAGTCCATTTTGTGTGAGAAACTACTTACATCCTACATCTACTTTCATGTTATTCGGGAATTCGGGAAATAAGTATAAAGTATAATATACGTCTAATGTTTTTTTTTAGAAAAAACGTGTGGACTATGAACTACATTTACGTAAATATTCATGTCCAAAACAGTGTAATATCGACCCCACGCGGCAAATGAACGCGGTGAATGAACATTCGCGCATGCGTCGTTATACAGAATGCAGGAACTCTACTAAATATTACACGTTTACATTTTATAAAAGGCTAAAATAAAGTTTAAGCTAAAGTTAATAATTTTAGTATTAAGAGTGCCCATAATAATATCTGTAAGTAGGCTTAGGCGTTTAAATTATGTAGACCGAATAGCAGATAAATTTTAGCCGACACCGCTAGGTCTAGAACCATGAAGTGTTCCTGATTAGGACCTTTATCTCAGAAGCCTTAAAATTTAAATGCAAACTAATACGATTTCTAAGCAGAGAACCCACAGGACGTCAGCGATATATGTTGAATAATTGGTTACCAAACAAACACTGCTCTTATACAGAAAAAACTAGTTATCCCAAAAGAAATCTTAAACTATTTCACCACCAACCTCACTTATAATGAGCACAAAACTGTAAACAACACAGACACAATAGATATTGAGAGAGTATACACAGACAGACACCAAAACACGAGAGCCTCCTATAGAATTGAGACAAGAACTGGGTGTGAGTGACGTCACGCAGGCGCGGCGGCCCACGCATGCGTGAAGTACTACCTTAGATGTAGAGATTATGGAAAAGATCAGTAGGATAAAGCTAACTGGACACGACAGTCTTCAAATTCTCCACACATTAATATGGGAACTATGTTTTCATTTTGACTGTGGGCGTTTTAAAAGTCTGCATTGCAACGGTCTCATGTTCTTTTAGTTTTATTATGGTTCAAAATAACACATACTCAAGATGCATTGGTAGATTACACCGTAGCCTACAGCTACGCTTAAGTGTGCTGACAATACCATCTAATTTGCATCATCAAAGTATACAACAATCTTCAGATGATCCGTTCAACAAACTATAATAAAAAGACAACTCTGATTTAGTCAAAGAATCTTCGAATGTTGGGCCTCGCATCAAGTTTAGATCAACTAACAGTTTGCAAGGATGTTCACGCCACATCATCCTATAAAAAAATGTCGCCTAGAACTTTGGCACAAACCTTGGAGTTTTCAAGCCTAGAGTGAATAGGTTTCTTCTAAGCAAGCATGTTACACCGTCGTCGACCTCATCGTCGCTTCCCATCAGGTGAGATGAGGAGGAGCTCGTTGACTTTGCTGTATCTGTCGAACTTGAACGGTCGTGGGGGTCATTACTTGGATGGGTGACCGATAATATGTGTGGAAAAAATCATGTTCTCGAGCTCCTCCGTGCTTCGGAAGGCACGTTAAGCAGTTAGTCCCGGTTGTAATCTCAGTCAAGTTAGAGGCCTTATGGCGACCTGAAAACTCTAACACTAGGTGAGTCACACCACTATACAAAAAAAAGAAGAAGACCAGGTGAGATGAGAAGAAACCTTAGATCAGAGGGTGTTACAATGATGGCGAGACAACACGTATTCGGTCTGCGGTACCTCCGGTAATTTGATCCGTGTCTACAAGCAACGTTACTGCAACGTAAACGCTTGTCCTAATTTGTGCCGCCTTAATTAAGTACACAACTTGATAGCTTTCAGCTTCTACACCGCGTTTTAGCGCCTAATATAATTTGTTCTAAAAAGGTTTATTACAGTTTCGGATTCCGTTGTAAATCATTCGAGGGATGTTTGTTTCCGCGGCGTGTTTGTTTTTTGGCTGTGATTTACGAGGGGCTGGATGACGATAAATTCGCAACCTCATCTTCTGTATTTACTTATAGCTAGTATTTTTATAGCTAGCCAGATATCTACCATAAATGAATACCCGGTTGCTCGACACAGAAGGTTGCGGTTTCGGTTATGGTTAAAGACTAGAGATGGGCCGACTAGGGGTTCTGCCGACTAGCAGACTAGCCGACTAGTCGGTTCCAAAATTGCCGACTAGTCGGCCGACTAGTCGGCAATGCAGATCATTATAATTCCGAGATATTTGGGTTAATCATGACCAATCCGCGATTGTTGGTATTTTTGGATAAATTTTCACTTTAAAAGCTGTAACGTAACTTCCAAAAAATTGTTGAAATAAAAATAAAAGTTGGAAAAAAATTGAATGGAGCTGAGGCATAGTTATGACATTTTAGATGTTTGATGTTAAGATGATGTATGTAGGCTATAACGTGTTTTGTTTACGTTTTTCTGACTACCCACCTTCTAACTGTACTACTAATTCAATTAAATATTGGTTTTATTGCACAATTGTTAGTTGACGACTGACGGTTGAACTGCCGACTAGTCGGCTTTCCCGACTAGTCGGCGACTAGTCGGCCCATCTCTATTAAAGACCTTTATTCTCAAAAGAATTTTAAAAACAGTTCACTTGTATGAGAACGGTCGGTCCAGATAGTGACTTTATTGGTAAAGTAACGTAGTAGGCGAATACATCAAAACACCAACAAAACACTCACATAACACTATTAATCAATGAAAACAGTTATTGTACACACAAATATCAATACATTACTGATTTACTAGAATAATACAAAGAATATTTTTAAGTAGTGGGGTATTTTACGCGTCTAACGAAGCATCCGCAACTACCTACCTTAAACTATAATTCAAACGCGCCGCTCGATAAGTTGGTTTATAGTTGGACAGGTGATGTCTCAGGCATATTTCATATTCCTTTTATGCGAAATTAACATAAAACCCGCTGCAGCGCTGACAATATTGTTACGTTACGGTTATCGTAAAAATGAAATTAGCATCGCTCGGGCGCGCGATATTGACGAATGACGATTAAAACGTCACCATGCATCATTGAGTTTGAGCACAGAATACAATACAAAACAGTAAGAGGTAGCGCTACCGCGGTGGCTATTTACAACTGTCCTCCTTCCGATGTCATATCTATCTTAAGGTGGAGATCAATGCACATTTTCACTAATTTGTTTTGCTATCCCGATTACCGTAAACTCGAACAACATTCCCTTACATTTATGGGATCCTTGTTGTTTATTATTCTACCCCTGGGGATCAATTCGTTGATCCCAGGGGTGACCTTCTGAACCGTGTGTAATCAGCCGCCTGAATTCATCGCTGTTATTATGTTGACTTAAAAGGTGGTGGTAAAATTGCTTTTTTAAGAGCTTTCGCATTTGTATTGATATTTTCAGAATAGGTAGGCAGTTCAGGTAGTTCGCGATTCAATCCCGATGTCGGAAAGAATTTAAATTTTGTATGGATCGTCCATTTCCCATACAAATACAGTAGAATCCGGTTATAGCGACGGCCAAGGGACCAGTGATATTACGTCGTACTAACCGGACGCCATACTAAATGAACAGACATTTTTGTTTTTTATTAATCACAATTAGTGTATTTATTAATATGACTAGCAAATTAAAAAAATATGTATGCTATTTTGGTACGGGTACTCACTCGTTACCTGCAAATTAAGTTACTGCAGGAAAATAAATTGTCGCATTCCATATAGCGATGCAGCGATTCTTCTCTCAGTACGATTTCTTTGTAAACACGTCAAAGCTCGTCGTTGTAACCGGACAATTGTGTAAAATTCCGTCGTTAAAAGCAGTCGGTGGTTGTAAGCGAAGTCGTAGTTCATGGTGGCTTATATGAAAACCAAACATATGCCTATACTTACGTCGCTAAAAACGGTTGGTTGTTAAATGCGAAGTCGTACTAAACGGACAACACTGTATTGCAACTACAATCCTACTAATATTATAAAAGGCGCAAAAACCGCAAAACCGATTGCAATTGGTATGTAGATAGTTGGAAACCTGGCATAACACATAGGCAGTTTTTTTTTATTTAGTCATTTATTCCCACGGGATCAGGACTTAAGCGGGTGAACCCGCGAAAAAAACAAGACCTTTACAAATAAAGGGACCATCCCAAAACTGAAAAAAAAAACTTATAATACTTAATTGGCGTCAATTAAGCTAATCTTCAAGGTTGATAGGTGCCCATACAATTCAGAAAACAAGATACATTTCGGAACCACTGCATGAATACGGAAACCTCGAGAGAGTCCGACTCACAGTTTTTTTAAATATATTATTTCCTGAAATAAAGAAACTAAAATAGAAATCAGCTCACCTCTCTTTACTTCCAAACTCATAGTGGATACTTGATCGTAGAGCGCAGCACAAATCCATGTGAGCATAATGAGCCATAGCAGCAGGGTCCCACGGACTGCCAAGCGGAGTGCACATTGTACTTCACTACCTATGTTGGGTTCCGGAGTTGGATTAGCTGTGTTTCGGTTTCTTTCTCGCCTGAAATATAGGGTTATAGGAAATTAGCATCCAGTTGTCATCATCATGATGACGCTGAAGCATCCAGATAAGGGTTGTTCTACATGTCTAGGTGAACAACTTTTATCCTAAGACTTTTGGAAATTCTTACTGTAATTTGAGGATGTATTTATTAAAAAAAAAGCTTATTTCATAGTCAACAAAAACCCCTAAAGTTTTGTCATGTTGGGAGTTAGAAATCATTAATGAAATCTATATCTATCAAATAACTTTGTAATGAATTTGGAGAGAGTGTTCTCTAAAATATGATGTTGATTTAATACAGGTTAAAGTTGCTGGTGCTGTGTAAATTAACAATAATTTGTAGATGATTAGTATTAGTAGTGCAGGGGTCGTTCAATTTATACAAACCTTGTGATTTTCTTCTTTCTACTCGGAATTATTTCTAACTGCAAGTCTTCTGATTCTTCATCGCTGGATAGGTCGAGAAGTCGAAAGTTTTCTTTACTAGCTCTAGATGAATGAGACATTTTCGGCCTCGTTTCGCACAACACATAATATTAATATGTTCACAATTTGCGAATCCTTACGAAGAAGCAAGCAGTGGTTTCAAAACAATTCGATTAACTTTATTGAAGGTTAGATAAGTTAAAATTGTCCGTAAGATGGTAGGTTCGATCAGAATCGGAAATAATATTCACTAATAAGATTTTCTAAATTAGATAGGTAGCACATCTAATGTGCAAGATAGGAGCAAAGGAGTTGATAAAATTCAGTAAATAATACGAAAAAACAAATCAAATTCAATCACAGAACACAGACAATCAGTGATGACAATTTGATGACAAATAAAGTTTTTTGTAAATGCGACAAGAAAAGGAGCAGGAGAAAAAATATTTTGGTCATGGTATTTTGATTTTAATCACACTCTACTAATTTATTTTTTAAAGCTACGTATCGTGTCCGTGTCCAAAGAGGATATTAAATTGTAATCAAAAGTCCATATGTCCATAATCCATTAGAAAACGTTCTTGTCAGCCTTAGTGACTTGACATAAAAATAATTTTATCAAATTTTTCTTTTGCATGAGACGAGGTTGTTGCTGTGGGTTGTTGTCATAGAAAAGAAAAAAAAACATGAACGTCTGTCACAGTGACTGCTGTCAGGCGGTTGTCAACCCACTGTCACTGTCAGTTTTTGGATTTACGATGGGCTGTGTGCGGTTTAATTTTAGCGAATTTTAATTTTCCCATTATTAATTTGATAAAATGAAAGAACGATGGAATTACGTGCTGTATCTTATTTGGTTCTCCTATTTGGTATTATCAGCAGTGTTAATGTTCGGACATGGTTTTCTGTTATCCCGTAAAACATTGAGCGATTTGACGGAGTGTGTGCCGCTGGACAAGTTCGATTGCCATGGTATAGAGAAGCATGATCTAACAGTGAATGACAACTGTAACAACGATGAGAAGATCAGGCGGATTCTGTCGATGCCAGGAAACCCATTAGCTTGCGTGCCTAATAAGAACCGTGTTGTGTTTTTGATGGTTGACGCTTTGCGGTATGATTTTACGGAGTATGATGACAGTCTCGTGAAGCCACTGGCGTATCAGAACCGTATACCGGTGATGCGGCAGATGTTGGATAAGTGGCCTGATAGGACGCGCCTTTTTCGGTTTATGGCTGATCCTCCAACGACGACTCTGCAACGCGTGAAGGCGCTTGTGACCGGCTCCTTACCCACCTTTATTGACATGAGTTCCAATTTTGCTGCAATGGAATTACAGGAAGATAATGTTGTTGATCAGGTACCTACTTAATTTGTTCGATATCATTATCATTATTTTTTCGATGACTAAGGTGGTGTAAGGGTATATTTCAAATGAAAGGGAGTGGCATCCTCAATCCCAATTAAGTACAAAAGTATATGTAGTATATGTAAGTATATGTAGTAGTATGTTAATTAAGTACATGCCCTGTGGATTTACCCATGTAGATCTTGTTCCTGTGAGAATACTGGGATAAAATATGTCCTATGTTTTAACCCAGGCTATAAACTATCTGTGTGCTAAACAGCCATATCCATTTACCTGTCTTTGCATGATTGACAGTGATACAAACATCTAAACTTGCACATTTATAATATTAGTGGTATAACCTAGTTGTAATTACAATCTTGTGCCATTTAATTTTCTTATCAGATTTTATGATAACAGTGAATGTTTCGATTGCCTGTATAATTTTATTATATTTTACACTTATAAAGTATTTTGATTTTTAGGTTGTAAAGAGTGGGGGCCGTGCTGTGTTGCTGGGCGATGATACTTGGCGACGGCTTATACCTGGTCGGTGGCTGAGGTCCCATGCCTTATACTCTTTTCATACATGGGACTTGGACACCGTGGATAAAGGTAAAAATAAAAATTATGATAGCCTTCTGAATTGTCCCACAGTGACAAAGGAGCCTCCTATTATAGGGGTTAGGCAGTAAGACTCCAAGGCATCCAACTTAATATGGTTTCCTCTTTAGTTTTCTATAGTAGAAAATAAAAATGTAACTTAAAATAATTTGTATTTTAAGTTACATTTTTATTTTCTATGAAAGAATCCTGTTTTCCATGTTATTATTAAGAAATAATAACATGGAAAACAGGATTCTTTCAGGTTCTTGGTTCTCACCCCATTATCATGTGAGAAGTTTCATTCTTAATTTTCAGTAATTTTAATATTTTAGTAAACAACCTTTAAATAAAATGAATCATACTGCCCTGGCATAGGAATAGGGCTACCCTATCTCTTCCCAAGGGTGTCTTAAAAGGTAACTAAGGTAAGGACAGGAAGGACAAAACCTATAAATAAATTCAGAAGTATGAAAGAACAACAAAACCATATGGGACTTAACTTTATAAATGCACCTTGTTCAGATAAAAGGTCACAGGTAGGCTTAGCTACAGTGCAAGTAAACACATTATTTTATCTTTTTGTCAACAGAAGTGGATTCGAAAATCTATGATGAACTGAAGAAAGATGACTGGGACCTTCTTGTAGCCCATTACCTAGGGGTTGACCATGCAGGACACAGATATGGACCAAACCATCCTGAAATGACAAGAAAATTAAATGAAACTAACACTAGACTGGAAAAGATAATTGATATATTACCCCCTGATGTCATATTGTATGTTGTTGGTGACCATGGAATGACTGAGAATGGTAAGATTGATTTTTATAGTCTATATTCTAATAATATAAAAACAAAGACGACAATACACCTGTTTGTAGCGTACAATACACAGTCATGTTGGTATCTCACATCCCTCCTGCGCGAAACCTCCTTTCTCATGCGAATTGCTATAAATCGAAACTCCCACATCTCTATTCCTCCAAAACCACAACCTTGGAATGTTTAAGTTTCTTCTAGGCAAGAATGCAACACTGTCAACCTCTTCATTAGTTCCAATTATATGGTCAAATTCAAGTTTACCTTCTGTAGTAACAAAACTCTTGTCTAACAGCTATATGGACGTGGACATGCCAGTGCCTGCATATTGCCATGTGCATTTAATAATATGCTAACTGGCATACTCATAGTGTGTCCTTAAGCCATAATATGCAAGTAGAGCTGTTATACAAGTATGCCAGCTACATACATGTGTATTTACAGCTTCATTTGAATAAGAAAAAATACTAATTCTATGTAATATTGTACTACCTAGATGTAAGAATCACACCACCTGTTCACCATCCATTATTAATACTATATACAAAGCATTTTTCACATTGTTTTAGACTCACAAGGCAACAGCTCTGATGGTGGGTAAAACATAGGAAAGCTTGCAAAACTTTTTATCTTTATTAGTGTAAAAGATGTAGTTGTTTTTTGAAATATTTTGCTATTAATGTGTGTGTGATTCTAAAGCATAGTCTTTATTTTTATTGTTATTTTGGTTGCCAGAGTTTTATTTTGTGTACCTATTTACTATGTGACTACACTGGTGTGTAACAAATTGAATTGAGTTTATCCCAGGTGTAACCAATTTTGCATGGTATTATTGATTAGATCTAGGTAAAAAAGCTGTCTTTGTACTTTTAAATTTTAATCTACTTTAAAATAATGATGAAAAAATTAAAACACCATCGAAACACTCTCATGTGTGTCATCATTACACACATGACCACCAATATCCGTCATATAAAGACTGCTACACAAAGGTTTAACCAAAAGCATAGAGTGTGACCGGTTAAACTTATTGTAACCAACCATACTTCATTAAAATATTTATGTATTCCTGCTCATAGCTTAATGCATGTATTATGTAAAGATTTAAAATCCTACAATCAAGTGATGCTACATAATATTTTACAGGTGACCATGGCGGTGAAAGCAAGGCGGAACGTACTGCCGCATTGTTCGCTTATCGCAAGACTGGCTTTGCTGGTGATATTTCTGATACAACTGTAGGGAAAGAGGTTCAACAGACCGACTTGGCGCCCTCGATGAGTGCCGCGTTAGGAAGGCCTCCGCCCGCGCCTTCTCTAGGCAATCTCCTAACGCCAATTTTACCAAAATATTCCGTTCCCGAGACTCTTTTACACATTAGTAACAATTTAAAACAGGTAAGTAATTATTCAACATACAAAATTCCGGTCTTATCAAATTAATCAAATAGTAAAACATGAAAAAATTCTTTCAGATAATGCAGTACTTAGTACGATATGGCGAAGAATCTCAACAAATATCTCTTGACAAACTAGCGCAACTAATAAACGCTACTAGAGAGCAAATAGACAGAGCAGCCGTCGTCGAAACTAATGAGGAATTAACTAAATATGTCGACGACGTGAGGTGAGATAAAGACTGAAGCCACTGTGAAATGAATCTTATTACAATGGTCTAAGATCTTTTTTTTTCGTTTCAGGATTTTGATTGACAACATTCGGAGTATTTTCCGTGAAGTTTGGGTCGAATTCGATTCCTTATCCATGTTGAGAGCTTTACTGCTACTTTTGTTAGCAATTTTCTTTAACTGGTTGATAACCGAGGGCATTCCTATGGAACGCCTACCTAATATATTTGCGAGTTCTTTTGTTCCTACTGGTATCATATCGATAGCAGTTTGCATAGCTGTGTGCTATACGGGATATTATTTGGAGTTATTAGAGGATGTACAACATGCTATATATTTAAGCACCGGTTTGGTATCTGGGGCTGTGACTTGTGTACTAATTATCATGCATTGGGATGGTATTTCCCAACGATGGTACGAAGGCAGGTCTCCATTCTACGAGCGTTTCGCTCGCGCTTGCCTCGTCGCGTCTGCAGCAGTTCTAGTCACAAACAGTTTCATTATTGAAGAAGGCGCCACTCTCTGTTTTCTAGTCCTCTCAGTTCTAGGGTTAATGGCATGGAATATAAGCACTATAAAGGCGTTAGTCTTATGGTTGGGTACTGGAGTAGTTTTAGCGCTTAGCAGGAATTATAGAGGTTGTAGAGAGGAACAAGGGGACTGTTGGATATCTGGTGGAGGGGCCCCTACTGGTCAAACATCTAGAGCTGCATTAGTCTTGACTTTGGGGTCTGTTTCCGCGGTAGTTGCTATAGCAAGACGCCATGTGGGATGGCGAGGTCACGGTTTAGTTGTGGCTGGGTTACTATCATGTGCTCATTGGGCAGTAGGTTGGGGAACGCTAGGGTCTCCGAGTAGGTCCCGTTTGCTCGCTCGCCTTGCTTGGCTAGTCTTAGCTGTGATGTTGATACTACTCTTTGTGAGAAAGGACTTCAGTAGCGCCACTCGGCCTGCGACTGTCTGTGCTTTTCTCGTGTATATCGGAAATAGTTTGGTGATGGGAGCGTCTTTTGCGCCTTCATCGGCGTTAGCGCTTCTGTCCGGAGTATTGGCGCTAAATATTGTTGCTATGTTGAAGAATGAAGGATCGGCGAAATTTTGTAAGTATATCCATCAATACATGGTAAATTCTAAGTCCTGAGCGATTAGATAAGCCGATGAGTGTAAAAGCGGGAGAAATTGCTAGTCTATACTAATATTATAAAGAGGTAACGTTGGTAACATGTGTGTATGTATGTATATTGGGGGTAATCTCCGAAACTACTGGACCGATTTCAAAAATTCTTTCACCATTAGAAAGCTACATTCACCCCGAGTAACATAGGCTACTTTTGATCCCGATATTCCCACGGGATCGGGATAATTTATAAGGCAAAACAACGTTTGCCGGGTCAGCTAGTGTTTAATAAATTCATGGTATATTAAGAGGTTAGTCTCCAAGAAACGCAAGATTAGACATCTACGGTTTTAGAAAATAAAAGGCTTTCCTTCATTAAACGACGCTACAAAACAAAACGTGATTGCTTAATAGATTCGTCTACACATTCACCGTTTAATTTTTTTAAATAAATACTAATTTTTTGAGAAAATCAGTCTTCAACTCTGACGAAAATCATAGAAATCGACCTTTCTTGGTTTAGAAATATCTTGGCTAATTCCTCGTCTCTATTCATTTGTTTTAGTTAAATTTGAAGACAAAAGTATATACAACACTTTCACCTTTACAGTTTTGTTCTATTTCAAACGAAAAATCAATAAAGATCAATCAAATATTCAGCAGAAATCCACTTAATTTTCCCATACATTTTTCTATGGCAGAAATCCTTTATTCATAACCTTTTTGGAAAAGGAGTTTCAAACCACCAAATTCAGTGTCATCGGGGTTTTCAAGGCGAACGCACGTCTCTTTGCATTAGCTCCGCCATTTACTTTGCAATCTTTAGGGTGGGGCCAGAGTGTCAAACACGCCGATTTCTACCCGACTAAGGCGATGCCAAAAGAAGGTAATGTTTTTGTCAATCTATGGACGGATGTTTCATAACGTTTTTTTTTCTTTTTTAATATTAAACACAAGCACAGTTTACTTAATAGTTGGTGCACTTCGACGTTGTGTCCTAGCTATCTGAAGTCAGTTTAGTGTAGGCGTATAGAAAATTCGATGCAGAGTTTCAGGCACTCAGGTTATTAAAAGTAGAATTCTTTTTTAGAGGAGTAGTAGGGTAGGGTCGTGTAGTAGTAGTAGGGTAGTGCAGCAGTAGTAGGGTAGGGTAGCAGTAATAGGGTAGGGTAGTAGTAGGGTAGGGCAGTAGTACGGTTGGGTGGTAGTAGGTCAGGGTATCAGTAGGGTAGTAGTAGTGTAGGATATTAGTAGTTTTATATGACTAACTAGCCGACAAAAAAACCTAATACTCTAGGTATTTTGTCGGCTAGTTAGTCATATAAAAAATAATTAAATGGTCGGCTGGGAAGGGGGTCTCCCCCCTTCCCCCTCTTAAATTTGATAGTGGTCAACTGGGACTACAATCGAATTAAAAACAAAAGACGGTGAAAAGTTCGAAACCGAAACTTAAGAAGATCGAATCAGAAACAAAAAACGCCCGAAAAAATTAAAAGTTAAAAAATGTTAACAGCTGTTTTATTAATCATTTTAAATTTAAATTTAATTAAATTAAATAATTATTAATTATTCGACGTTCTCATTTCGGATGACAGTTGTCAAACTTAAAATGCTTTTTTCTCGGAAAGTATTGATCCTAGACTATTAGTTTCTTTGCAGAAGTGATAGAGATCGTTAGCTGTGTAGCCCCGGCATGGAATAGGGTTACCCCATCTCATCCCGTGGGTGTCGTAAAGGCGACTAAGGGACCTGAGGGAGATTAGCTAACCTTAAGTACTCCCCGCGCGGTGGCGGATAAACTGCTTGATCCCTAAGAGGGTTGGTGTCAGGCAGGCGGCCGACCGTAAAAACATTGCCAAATCTAATTGCAGCAGGTATGGTCAATGATGACTTACCGACTGCGCGGACCCCAAATTAAAAAAAAACAATTTGGGGTTTAGCGGACTCCGGGCTCCCCGAGAGGGATGCAACCGGGAACATCGCTCAGATGAGAAGAAGATAGAGATCGTCGAGCACTTCATTTCGGATGACAGCTGTCAAACTTAAAATGCTTATATCTCGGAAAGTATTTCTCATAGACTTCTAGTTTCTTTGCTGAAGTGGTAGAGCTCTTCCAGATCTTCAGTTCAGATCATCGATCTGAAATTAACAGCTGTCATCCGAATTGAAGATCTAGGAAAGTTCTATCTTTTCTGCCATGAAACCAGCAATCCAGGTTCAACAGTTTTCGAGATACATGCATTTTAATTTTGACAGCTGTCATTTGATATAAAGATCTTCAAGAGCTCTATCACTTCTGTAAAGAAACTAATATCCTACAATCAACAGTTTCCGAGATTTAAGCATTTTAGGTTTGACAGCTGTCATCCGAAATGAATATCTCGATGAGTTCAATCACTTCTGCAAATAAACTAGTATCCTAGAATCCATCGTTTCCATAATATAAGCATTCTAACTGTCAGATTTTTTAAAGATTTTTTAAACGTCTTTTGTTTCTTTAGTCTTTCGTTTGCGTTACCTATATCGGAAGTGACTTTCTGAGAAAGTGACGTTTTGCGGAAGTCTTTCTACAAAATTAGTGTTTTGCTAAAGTGACTTTCAGAGAAAGTGGCAAAATTTGCTCGGTAACATTTTTGCGAAAGTGACTTTCTACGTATAATACAAATTCGAACTGTATCTCAAATTAAATTTGATCGTATGTAAGAAAGTAGCTTCGTTCCTTACCCCTTCGGCCCTGCGACCGGCACCTATCAGAACAACATTTTGAAAAAACTTAGTCTACGAAGAAAGTCAGAGACTTGAAGATATTCTTTTGCATGTGAAGACAAACTCGTATTTGACAGGTAGCATTGACAGGGCCAGTGATAGTTACGTAGAAAGACTTGCAAGCATTATTGCTTTATTTGGAGTTAGATTACCGTATCCGCAACCGCTACCGCTACCGTATCTTCTGCCCTTATAAAAGGCGATAAAAAAGGGTTGCTACATCTTAGACCATTACAATACTTTCCATCGAGTGAGACAGTATTCAAACGATAATCTATCGTTTATAAAAAAACATGTAATTTATGTTTTAACGTTGGTGTAAGTTTATCAATGATTATTACGAAGACTGCAGAGTAAACCCCACTATTGTTGTTACAAACTGCTTATTTTTTTAATTTGTATCATGAAAAAATCTAAACCAAATATAGCAAAACAAACTAAACGTACAGTAACAGGTACAGTCTGACCCCACCCTTTGCATTCAATATCAAACTAAAGTGACATTAGGATTATGATTGTCAAACTAATGCGGATTATGCATTGCGTGTTTTTTATGACATTCATAAAGTCACGCTTTGAAGGACGCGTAATGAATATGTAACTTGTCTAAATGCCGACAGTAGATGTAGTCATTTACCAGGGAGTATACAATAGACTGACTTGCTTTTGTGTGACTAGAAATTGCCTATGTATGGGTGGAATAATATTTTCCCACGCCTGAAGAATTGGGTCTTAAAACAAAAAAATGATTTGATTATGAATTTTGTTGTTTGTTCCAGCTTTGTCAACGCGCTGTAACTCGAGCGTGGCTTGTCTGTGGGCGTTACTGGCCGCGTATCAGTTCTACGGAACCGGCCACCATGCAACCATCGGACACGTGCGTTGGGCGCCGGCTTTCCACGCGGGCGACCCTAACCACTGGCTGCCGTTGGGACCTTATATTACTGGCCTACTTGTCTCTCTTGATTTGTTTGGTAAGTTGGAACATACATTTTCGGGTGGTTTTAGGAAATTATTGCTGTAGAATTTATAAATCTACACTAATAGGTATTATAAAGAGGAAAGAAAGACTTAATCCCGATACTCCCACGGGAACGGGGCTTACGCGGGTGAAACCGCGGGACGCAGCTAGTCTAAAATGTAATAATAACCAACTACAAGTAGGAAAGCGGGCCCCGGGCTCTCGACAGGGATGCAACTGGGAACATCGCTCGGATGATGATGAACCTACTAAAAATATCTAAGTCCAACAGGGATCATGTATTTGTACTATCCACTATCCACTAATATTATAAATGCGAAAGTAACTCTGTCTGTTACGTTTTCACGCATAAACTTACTTACGTCTTACTTTTACTATCGATCCCGGTATTCCCGCGGGATCGAGACTTACGCGGGGGAAACCACGGGGCACAGCTAGTTAATCATATTTATGATCTGTAACAGTATTCGTCTTCTGTGGAATTAAAATTAGCCTATCTTCTGTCCTTAACTAAAACGAATCGTACCTACTTTGAATGTAGGAAGGGGTTTATATTAAATGTGTGCTTTTCCAATATGCAGGAATGCCCTTCATGTTCGGTGTAGCTCTACCGTTGCTCACGCTGTGGGGCAGCAAGGACGCCGCGAGCGGCCCGCGGACACAGTTGGCTGCGGTCTTCGCGTTGGCTCTCAAATTCGCACTCTGCTTTGCTATAAGGGTAAGCGCGCATATTTTATTGCAGTTATTTTTTAGGGTTCCGTACCCAAAGGGTAAAAACGGGACCCTATTACTGAGACTTCGCTGTCTGTCCGTCCGTCCGTCCGTCTGTCCGTCTGTCACCAGGCTGTATCTCATGAACCGTAATAGCTAGAAGGTTGAAATTTTCACAGAAGATGTATTTCGGTTGCCGCTACAACAACAAATACTAAAAACAAAATAAAACAATTATTTAAAAGGGGCTCCCATACAAACGTGTTTCAAAAACTACAAGGGAATTCTAGTAAGATGTGAGGTCGCTTCTGATTGGTCGAGTCAAATCGAGTTGGTCATGGAATTCAAAATGGCTGCCCTATCTGTCAAATATACTCGTCTGCCTTCACTGACCAAAGAGTTTCTTATAAGTTTCAGATTTTCATTGAATCAAAGTTGTTATAAACCATTTTAGGGTTCCGTACCCAACGGAACCCTTCGTGCGCGAGTTTCGCACTTGGCCGGGTTTTTTATTTCTCGGTTATAGCCATTTGGTAATTTAATTAGCCAGTGTCAAGTATTTTATAAAATTTGCAAGTTATTTGCAGATACGAAAACAGTCAAGTCGTCTTAGTTTTAAGTCAACTCATAGTAAAATGGAGGCTAATTTTACAACAACTCCAACTCAACTAGTGAATGTGTTTAATCTACGTAAAAGCACTCCTGGTTTTCGCATTAGTAATATAATATTTTAGTCTCTAATACTAATGAATGATACAACTCGCGTCAGTCAATTTAAACAACATTATATAAAAATTGTAAATCCTTTATTGGCTGTTAAGTTTTTTTTTTATTTTTTATTTTGTATTACTAGCATTAAGAGCTGTGGATTTTGTTAAATGAATAAATAAACTCTTTAAGAGATTTGGAACAAACTAGGAAAGTCGGCTGGTTTTCGTATTCACTTTACTTCGAAACTAAATTGCATAATATGTCACTGTATGTTACCACCAATTTTAAACAATTTACACCCAATTTACCTAGGTCTCACGAAAATGTTACTTATTTCCTCAACGTCATTGTCCCCATTTATCTCCATTTTTTTTTGACAAGTACCAAACAAAAACAATGAAATACATAATGTTAGTAATAATTGTTTCAGGTATTCGCGTGCGCTTTCTCAGCCACGATCCATTGCCGTCACCTCATGATATGGGGCGTGTTCACACCGAAGTTGCTTTTCGAATGCGGCGCGTGCGCAGCAGCCTTCCTCGGCGCGATCATAGGTTCGATTCTCACCACGTGGCACTTGCCTGTCCAAAACAAGTCCAGTTGACATAAACATAACAGGTAAAAGTTAAAACCGTCTGCCTATAGGGTTAAAGTACGCTAAACGATGATTCACACTGAACGTCGCGCGCCGGAGCGCGTTTTATATTCGCTAAAGTAAAGTAAATTGTAACATCCGAAAAACCTGCTTGATGAAGATAATTATAAACAGCGAAGCAGCATACATTGACTATGGTCCTTACTTGCATCCAATTTTAGCAGCTATGAGGCCGACTGGCTGCGCTCGGATACAGTCGATCTAAGAAACTTAAAACGCTTCATAGTACCACATAATTGGGCCATAATATACATAACAATTGTACATGACTTTTAAGACGTGGATTTTTTCGCTAGTTTTTCCTTCACCAAGACAAAGCGACGTTAAAAGCGCACTTTCTTTTTAAAAAGAAAATGACATTAATCCGCGGTCGGCCGGGATTCAAATCACGACCTTCGGAATTAAAGTCGGGGTATCTACCACTAGACTAATACCGCTCCAATTGAATGCACCGGTTAACGATACATTGACCGGTGCAGCCACTAAGGAAGACGGGTCGGATCATGTTTCACTGCCATCTTCCTTCTTCTAAAATCTAGATGCTATCTTACTTACCTTCAGGTGAGATAGTGGTAACAAACGCCCCATCTATCGTGTGTAAAAAAAATGCATTATTTATTCACAGTTAATGTAAAATGAGCTCCAACGCGCGCCGTCAAGTGTGAATCGTACGTAAAACTGTTGCTAGTGTATAAAAGACATAGTGTACGCGCGCCAGCGTTTTGTTGCATTTGTTGGAATTGATAAGGTAATTATTTTTCGTTGGGAGGTTTTACCTCAAATAATAATAACATAATGTTGTGTTTGTGAAAGTATTAATTATTTAAAATGTTTTGTAAGATTTTTTATAGTGTTCGTTAATTGGAATGTTTTGTGTGTTGTGTTGATTGGTTAGATTTACACTGAACCACTACTATATCTAGGAAGACCAAAATTGGATCCAAAGATAGGTAAAAGGTAAAAACAATTGGTTCAGATTTTTACCCTATTGTTGTTACCACGTATCCTACTAATATTATAAATGTGAAAGTTTTTGTAAGCAAGTATTAATTAATTACTCTTTCACGCAAAAATAACTGAACTGATTGCGATGTTACTTGGTATGCATCTGATCTCTGTGGCAAGTCTTTCGGATCAAACACGTAAACGAAAAAAACAAACGCGCATTATACTAAAAACACCCTAAATGGGTAATGTATCTGTTGCCTAGTAACCATAATACAAGCGTATTTGCTTAGTTTAGGCCAGATGGCTATGTCCTGTGGAAGATCCTGCAATAATATATTTATTTATCTGTCAGTGTGGATCCAACCATTCAAAGTTTATTTATTGATAGCAGTGTGAAAGATAATATACCTAATGTTGAAAGTATTCTTAAATTACGGGTTAAAACGCCTTTATTCTATAACTAAATCGCATCAACATCGCTTCAGCATCGTTAGATTTTCCGAAAAAAAGTTTAGCAGTTTTATTGTTGATAATTTTGCAAGAAATTATTAACACTTCAAAGGCTTTAGCGAAACTGCAAAATTTCCAAAAGTTGTTGAACCGTTTCCAAAAGAAATCTAATGATGCTAAACCGGTGTTGAGACGATTTAGTTATAGAATACGTATCCAGATATAAATAGTTTACTTGGAATTTGTACAAAGCAGGATCAAACTATATTGCTGTCCTGTACGAGATATGTCCAGTACACACCTACAGCACACATAGAAAGAAAATGACGATTTTTCACGCGCGCGACTTTTCTTTAGAAGTGTGCAATCTGTGTGGCTTCTGATTGGGTTTTTTCCGTCAATAAGTTGCCGGACGAGTACTAGCAGTGCCTCTCGGTTTTGACCGAGTTAACACCATTTCGGAGCCTATGGGGTATTCTGTTCTTTACTCTCAGATCTAAATAACTCGAGCAGTTCTTAAGCAGGACTGATTAGGTCTTATATGTGAATTGTTTGTGTTTAAATATTCCATGGTTCAAAGAGAGTACTGACTAATGTGTACACCAAAAAATTACAGCCATATTCACAAACGACCATATGTTCGCGTGGACTCAGCTTTTGTCACATTATCGCTGACGTCGATTATTCACAAAAGCAAAACAAAGCATTAAACAACGCATAGTGTCGTTTGTGAATACGACTGAGCGAAATGTCCCAGTGATTTGTTGTTTGGAATGTTATCCATAAAAAAAACGTTTAGAACTGCACAAGTTAGCTCTGGAATTTAGAGTAAGACCCCAAGACTTCCAATTAAATATATAAATTACTACTTACCAAGCTTATATTGACTCATAAACTTTCGCTTTTATATATTTGTAGAATGTAGTATTTATTTAAACTGTGCTGGCCATACCTATTGGAAACTTAGCGTGATTGATTATAGCCCGTTCGTTATATTTTCTACTTTTACACATAATGTAACCCATAAATAAAGGGCCCCTAGGCCTATATACCAATTTCATAAGTCTAATTTATGACTTCAGAATGAGATTATGCCAGCGGCAGCGTCATACAATTTTTACCTATAAAAATTTAGGTACATTTAATTTTGAACTCATGTTGGCGCGTTAATATTTTGAACAAATACTGCAATGAACAATTTGGACATTTAAAAATGTCTTTCCAACACTAACCTAATATTGATATATTGAAATAGACTGCATGCACCATCCACTGTTACTTACTTGAGTTGTACATACCCAAATATGAAATATACAAAGATAAGGGTGCGTTTGTACTAAGCGGAGTTTCTTTTGAAGGTTCGCTCCGCTATAAGTGATTTCGGGCACTGAGATTGGCCAATTCAAGGTCGTCCGCTTAGCCCGGTTCCGCTTCAGTAGAAACGCACCCAGCAAGCAATGGCCCGGCGAAAATAGTACTCGAGAATCGTTGCTGGCTTCTCCGGTGTGTATCACGCCTTATGCTCGCTACTTATTTACGCCTTATGCTTACATACAACTACGTGCCGACATAAGTTTATTTATGTTGTTTTTGATAAATGACTCCATTTTATATTGTTTTGAATTTTTATGTATTTCCATCATCATCATCCGAGCGTGGTTCCCGGTTGCATCTCTCTCGAGAGCCCGGGGTCCGCTTTCCTACTTTTACGTCTCCACTTCGCACGATCTTCGGCATCCCGTGTAGTGAGGCCATTTGCACGCATATCCGATCTTACAACGTCAAGCCAGCATTTCTTGGGTCTTCCCAATCTGCCTCGGCCGGGCGGAGGCGCCATGGCAAGACATTTGTTTCCCACGTAACTAGCCGGTTTTCGTAGAACGTGGCCGTACCACCGTAAGCGGCATTCTTGCAGTTTGTCTGCAATGTCTCGGACATGAAGGCTGCCCCTGATGCGGGAGTTTCTGACGCGATCTTTTCGCGTCACTCCACACATCCAGCGCAGCATCTTCATCTCCGTGACACGCAGTTCCTGCTTATGTCGCTCAAGCAACGGCCACGCCTCACTACCATACAAAAGGACAGGTCTAATGATCGTTTTATAGACCTGTCCCTTCAGTTTAACCGGCATTTTCGGGTCACAGATGACACCAGTTACCTCTCGCCACTTGGCCCAAGCTGCCGAAATGCGGGACTTGACGTCACAATCGATGTCGCCGGACTCGTGAAGCACAGATCCCAAGTACTTAAACTGGTCTGTCCGCTCGACCATGTGACCGTCTACGCAGACAGGTGTGGGATCTGTGGTATTGCTAGCCAAGTACTCGGTCTTCGCTACGTTGAGCTGCAAACCGCCGTTCTCAAGTTACTCTTTCCACGCATTTACACGCCTTCCAAGCCGTCCCTTATCCGAGTCCGCTAGCGCAATATCATCAGCATACATGAGCATCCACGGGGGCTGCTCGTGTGCGTCTCGGATGACTACGGACAGTGCGTCCAGTATTACGCTAAACAGAAACGGACTTAGCACGGATCCTTGGTGGACTCCGACTGTAATGGGGAAAGATTTAGTGTCACCAACAGCAGTTCGCACCACAGAATCGGAATTTCGGTACATGTCCCTGATGGTTTCAATATAAGTTTCTGGCACCCCTTTGGACCGCAGCGCCCACCAAATCATCACGCGAGGAACACAGTCGAAGGCCTTCTGCAAGTCCAGGAACAGAAAATGCAGAGGCGTATTCTTCGTTCTGTATTTCTCCATAACGATCCTTAGGGCGAAAACCGGGTCCATGGTACCATGACCGGGGCGGAAACCATACTGGCCCTCCGAGACAGTGCACTCCTGCCGGATCCGAGAGTCAACTATACGCTCGTAGAGCTTCATGGTGTGGGACATGACCTTTATACCACGATAACTTCCACACTCCTGCACAGATCCCTTGCCCTTGAACACTGGAGTGATAACACTCAGTCTCCATTGGGCGGGGATTGTGCCGGTCTCGATTATGCGGTTAAAAAGGTTGGTTAAGATGCCCACACCACGAGAACCCATAGCCTTCCATACTTCGATGGGGACTCCATCGGCGCCGACAGCTTTCCGATTCTTCATGCAGCGAAGAGCCTTGCGCACCTCCTCAGGCGTTATCAGTGGCACAAGTCCTAGATTCGGAGGGAGTTCCGGTGGCTGCACCTCTTTATATTGCTTATTGAGCAGCTCGTGGAAATAAGAGCGCCACCTCTCCTTCACCGCGAAGTCCTCGCATAGCAGGTTGCCATTAGGATCTTTTACACAGCGGCACTTGGATATATCCTGTGCCGCTTTGATCCTAGAACGTGCCAACTTATGAATGAGCTTCTGCCCCTCAGACGTTTCCAACTTATCGTACAATGGCTGTAAGTGGTCCCGTCTGGCTCTGGCTACTGCTCTCTTTGTGGCACGTTTGGCAGACCTGTACGCGTCGCGATCTTCAGGGGAGTTGGACGCTTGCCACTTTTAAAGAGGGCTTTCTTCACCCTAGTCTCCCTCTGAACTGTGTCGTTCCACCACCAAGTTTCCTTGTCACTCTTGCGTCCTCCCTTAGACATACCGAGGACCGACCGCGCCGAATCAGCGATAGATACTTGAATCCTGTCCCAGTGTTCCTGTACCGATTCGCCTTCAGCATTAGCACATTTGTCGCCGATTGCTGAGGCGAGCATCTGGGACTTGACTTCATCAAGCATCCACCATCTAATTCGGCGCTGACATGGTTCCGGTCGTTTGTCTTTGGTCTTTACACGGAGATCCATGACAAGGATACGGTGTTGGGCAGTGAGACTCTCACCGGGTATGACTTTGCAGTTGGCCACGTAGCCGATATGGTGTCTCCTAGTGATTAGAAAATCGATTTGGGTAGCGCGCCCCCCGCTCTTGTAGGTGATCAAGTGGTCGGGCTTCTTTTTGAAATATGTGTTCACGAGTGCCAGGTCGGCAGTGGCACACGTACGCAGAATTTCTTCTCCTTCCGCATTCCGACTGCCATACCCGTAGCCTCCATGAACACGTTCAAATTCCGCCCCCATCTCACCCACATGACCGTTCAGATCACCACCCAAAACGATTCCCTGAGACAACGGGATAGCCCCAAGGACCTCGCCGAGTTTATCCCAAAACGACCTCTTATCAGCGTCGCTACAACCGACCTGTGTGTGAATTTTTATGTATTTAATATAGGATTATCTGATAGCTACTTAATTAGTTTCAGGTTTAGTTTGTAGATTGAAATAGAGATAGACAATCTAATACTGTTTTCTCTCTCAATTAAACAGTATTTTATCTGTATTATGTACGTAAACATTTTATTAGACTATTGTTATGTTGGTAAAATGGTTCAAATTGAAGAAAATTCAAATTATAGTCCTATTAACTTATTTATTACTTATTGACCACAAACAATGGACAAAATATGTTATAATTTTTATGATTCAAAATAAAATATTTATAAACTACATTATGTACTGGTTTTATTAAAACGCTTGCATATAAATAAATATTAACATTTAATTATAACCGGAATACCATAAACTATTTCATTTCACCACACTTTGACAATATTTAAAGACCTTACGAAGAAAAAAAATGCTATTTGCTAATATTTAGAGGCATTAATTTATTGCTATATTATTATATTACAAACAATAGAAAAGTAGCTATAAAATTTGCTACTTGCTAGGTTGTTTAAATCAAACTTATTAAATATATAAAATATTTTCAAAATCCGGCCCTATATGGCTTAAAATACTATGCCATAATCTATATATATAAAAATGAAACCCGTTCCGTTGTCACGACATCACGCGTGAACGGCTGGACCGATTTCGATAATTCTTTTTTTGTTGTATTTGCTATCGTCAGGAGAAGGTTCTTATGAAAGAAAAAATGCTAAACCGATTTTGATGAATTTTATTTTTTTATACTAAACGACAGGACAACGTCTGTCGGGTCAGCTAGTATCTCATAAAAACGTTATACCTACTAAAGTAATTTACGAGTTGTGACGGCCTCTGGCGCATTGGGCGAACACCCAGCTGCGATGCAGAATTTTCATTATGTATGTATTTACAAAAATTGACCCGTTGTCTAGTACCCATAGAACA
This sequence comes from Idaea biselata, assembly GCA_958496205.1. Classification (NCBI taxonomy): domain Eukaryota; kingdom Metazoa; phylum Arthropoda; class Insecta; order Lepidoptera; family Geometridae; genus Idaea; species Idaea biselata. The sequence goes on from OY292395.1 coordinate 17,424,962, forward strand.
AGCCTAGTTGCTTAGTTTAGAAAAAAGCTACTTGAATAACAGCAACACCAAGGATGAATCCTCTACATTTTTTGTGAAATCGTTTATTCGCCCATATGCGCGATCTAACGCGACTAATCCAAATAACAACATCAATAACAAAGGTGGAAAAATCACGAACAACATTTTGTATATTAATTTGATAATTTGTATACGAAATTTAAACTTCGAAGTTCAATAAGATTAACCTATCTATGGTAATACTATTCTAAGGCCGGAATAGAAAAATTTAAGACGTTGAAGCCGAAGGATGCACATAAGGTGAGAGTAAGTATTCAGAGAAAGAATTGACAGCTGCCGCACCCCTTACTTCTTTATCAAGTAATGGTAGCTTAGTTACATGGAAATCCTCATATAAATCAGAGATTTGTTCAAGGTACTTCTCTTGCACCTTGTGCCTCGCTGCACATAGCTCACAAGGCGCTGATGTGTGGAGCAATAGCTGATTTACTATAATGTTGTGTGTATCTATACCACACCGAGTTAGCTCCTGGACTAATCTCTCGGTCTCGTACAGTGATAAGAATTCAGCGATACAGACACATACAAAAGTGGTTTGGTTCGGATCTTTAAACTGAGCGTTCACTTGTCTTATTACTGAGAGCATCTCATCCAATTTGTTGCTGAACATGTCTGAGTTGAATTCTGTTAGTGCGAACAGAGAAGCTATTTGGTTTATGAAAGGCGCCACCTGAAATTAAATAAAAATGTGTTTTTTAGAAAAGTGGCAGCACACTAAAGGTTGCTTCACACTATGAATGGGGCTTTGCTAGAGCGGGCGGCTATTGCCTGTGGGGATGTTGCACGCAAAAATGATGTTGGTATATGTTCCCTCTTGTCTCTGTTTTTGACTAATTTTGCCCATTGTAAGCAGCCCCGCAGATTAATTTACATAGTTCCCGTTCTTTGGAAATACCAGGATTTAATGTAATCCAGATTATAAACTACTTCCCTGTGTGCCAAATGTCAGCTGTTTTTCAGAATACTGTGTGGATATGCAAACGTACAAACCTTTGATTTAAGACGCATTAGCTTGCCAAGTCCCTTCTCCACAACTTGAGGGAAGGACAACAGTCTTAATGTGTGTCCTGTAGGTGCAGTGTCAAATACAACTGCACTGAAGTTCATACCTTTCACCAACTTCATCACCTGGAATTTAAATTTAGTTTAAGACCTCTAAGTTCAACTCAGACCACTAACTAAACATGCCTTTAGAAGCACAGAAGTGCTTAAGAAAATATGTTTTGCCACACACTAAAGATGCAACCGGGAACATCTTTTAGATGGGGAGAATGTTTGTAGTAAAAAAATATTACATGAATCTTCGATCATATATAACCTACATAGATGCACGGTCCCCGCTCTAGAAATGGAGCCGTCAAAACAAGGCATATTTCAGCCGGTTACAGCGAAACAAGGCATATCGCTGTCAGTCGTGCATAAGTGTTTTACAACCTTATTGTCCAGTGATTAAGGTTTACATTAAACTGTACTATGTCCGTATAAGTAAGCGTTGAAGTAGTGCCGTTTTTTGATTTCGATTTTGTATGGGACCGAGTATCTATAGTTTATATATGATCGAAGACATGAATTATTATATGAATGGGGGGTCACCTTAACCTGCATGATTTTTGATTATACAGGATTAAGTATATAGCTGTGCCCGCCTCCTAAGTGAAAAAATAAACTTGTCTTGATAAAATTAAGGCTGTAAAATCTGTTTATTACTTTTGTATTATTTATCTTTCTATTAAAATTTTACTTCTTATTAGAACTTACCTCAGCATAGCTCATAGCCTCATCAATACCAGGGAATGCCCCGACAATCTCCTGCATCACACCTTTACCAAGCCTCATAGCTTCAGTCTCTCCTTCAAAATATTCCTCAGGAAGCTCTGTCAAACCTACATTCGGGTCTATCTCCATTGCAAATAGATTATCAAAGCCTTTCACTTTGGTAGGGACCTGAAAAGAACAATATAAAAAACTTTATTAATTAATGAAGGTTTAGAATTAAATGAATGTTATTCATATTAACTGAAACTGTTGTGTTTTTTTAATATTTCCCTGCACAGTAAACTAATGGGTAAAACACCTCCCCCAAAGGAAGTGAGATGATGCAAGATTCCAATTTCTATTTGAAAGAGTTGTAAAAAGGATACATACTATAAATATTTTTCACCCTCTGTCTCTGGATAAGGTTGAGGGTCAGAAGTGGTTTGAGCACTTGTTGTTGAAGTATTAAGTTAGTAATATGTATTTAGGTACTGTCGTTCAGTCCTGCCTGATCAAGGAAACTGAGTTTATCAAAACCACTTGCACTTGTCTAGATAGATAATAATAGGTACGTTACGTAGAACGTCTCAGAGTAATTTTAACCTTACCTTCGAGAACTTCTGATCAAATGCATCGGAAATGTTGTGAGCTGGGTCGGTGGATATTATCAGCACTGATTCTCTTACTTTCGATAGTTGGATAGCAAGACTGCAACTGTAAATCGCACAGAACATTCTTTTTACCGTGTTATATCTCAATTAAACTTGTATTCCGTCTATAGAAGTTATCTTTACCTGCAGGTCGTTTTGCCAACACCACCTTTTCCTCCAACGAAGATCCATCGCAAAGATTTCTGCTCAATTACGTTACGTAGCGAAGGTTCCAGCGGCTCAAATTCGAGTTCTTTATTTTCTTCCATTTTAGCGTTTCTGGAATCAAAATGTTTGATGAAATTATTATTTTATTCACCAACAAGAAAATAGAGAATTGCGAATCACGGATGAAGAAACATCGAATTTTGATTGGAATGTGTCATTCTGTCATTCTGTTGACAGTGAAGTCGAGTAATATCTGACAGAAGGTTGTGTTTTTTTTTCGTGGACTCCGCGGACTGGATATCGAATCCATCGGTCACGAACGCGCCCTTTAGGGCCGCTCTACACAAACGTGGTTTTGGCCCTGCTTTTGGCCACCCGATAAGTTGAAAATGTCACTGTCAGACAGAATATTGTAAATAATTTGTGAAAGAAAAGTGTTTTGGAAAAATGAGATTTTTTATAAATTCATGAATTGAAAACGCATTGAAAAACTGAAATGCGTGATCCATTGTCTAAAAATAATGGTCTTTCGTCTGCTCCGCGGTCGTCTCACGTTTAAGTTTTATTTATTTTTAGCTGTCGCAGCAATAATTACCATCAGCAGTTTTATTTTTCCTAGGTTTAATTTCTATGGTATTTCTGTGACACCTCCAAACCCACCACAGGCTCGAACATCAAGGCATCTATCGAAATTGGTAACTTTAGTGTTTAGGCAGTTTGAAGACTTTGAAAATGACGTCGCCGATAGTGTGCAGTCTTTTGTGTCGGCATACCCGAACATGCCAGTGGTCGTCGTATCCGAGACTCCACCGTACCCTCCTTTTCCATTCTCAGCCACCAACGAAACTCTACGAAATGTGAAAGTAATGACATTAGAACTTCGACTAAATGCAGCTCCACAAGACTTGAATCCTTTAACGCACATATTCACTGAGTTTGTCCTATTCGTGCCTGATTCTACTCGAGTTTTGCGTCGGACGCTACAGCAGGCAGCCATCGCTGCGACTGCCAACCCTACACAGGCTATTGCCGTACCAGTGGGCAATACACGACTAATATGCCAACAAGTCAAATGGAACTATGTTGACTGGACTTTGCAGTATACTAAAGATGCTTCGGGGAAAATCTGTGATGCAGTTCATGGGCAACATGCTCTGTTGTTAAGGACATCTCTGTTGAGAAAGTTGCCGCAGCCTTTCATCTTTCCATTTCCTGAGTCTTTGTATTTGCAAACTACTATTAGAAATGTCAAAGTAAGTTAATTAAATAAATGTTGCTGAATATTACAATTGAAATGTTGCATGTAGTGCCCTGTAGCCTTGTAGCCAAACTATAAGCAACTATAAAGGCTAGGCTGTTTCTGAACCTACATACATACAGAAATACCCTCAACTCAAAGATTATCTGTAAATCAGGCAAGTATTTCTTTCATTGTAGAAATTGAGTATGGAACTTTTATCTCAATTTTTACATAGGATTCATAATGTAATCCTAAATATTCAAGACAAAATGAAATATCGAGTAATATTTCGATACCTTTACAGGTTTCTTCAGGATTGACTGTGTGAATTAAATGAGTTTAATTTTGATCCAACATTGCAAAAACAGAAGAAAAATATATGAAAATCAATGTTATTTAACTTCCAGATTCAACTTCTGGAAAATAAACTTGGCGCCGGACGAGCCATGTTAAAAAGCCCAGTGGCGAAGCAGAAGGCGTCACGACGTATGCGGGAGTATAGAGTTGCATTGTACAAACAACTTGGAGTTAAGGCTGTTGTTAGAGAAGATGGCAGGATGCAGTGGTTTGGGTGCAAGAGAGAGACACAGGTGAGGAATATAATAAACACATTTTATGTAGCCAAACTGTAAATTTTGGCTTGTAAACGAATTATGTGACCACTGAAAATGTCGTCCAAAGAGTCCTAAGTTTCTGTGCGTGAACAAATAAATTTGCCCACTTTTGTACCATTTTCTGTAGAGCTTTGGTGGACAAAGCTCTACAGAAAATGGTACCTACTCCCCCACAACGCTCGAGCACGGTAATGTTCGAATTGACATGTGAGGCAACACAATTTAATTTGCTCAAAAGTATCTCGAGTGCTATTGTTTGATTGTTGACTGTTCACTGTGTAAAATTGATACATTGTGCTCCTCACCTTGTTCAGGGTGAGGAGATGAGAAGCTATTGCTGACATTTTACTGAAAACACGTTTTATCCTAGCTGGCACGACCAATTTTCACTTTTTCTACGCCTATTTCCGCCATAGTTCACAAGTTTGCCACCAGGTGGGGCGAGTGACGCGAAATTCCGTTGAGAGCGGTCTCGCCATTTTCTTGTCATTGCGTTGTTGAACATCGCGCTGTCAACACGTTGACTATACTTTGTTCTAATTGGTGGAGTATTTCTGTTGCAGATTACTTTTACTAAATTGAACTTAGAGGCTGGCAGACACCTAACGGGAGGCGACAGCGACATCGTCGAATACATTGAGATCTGCTTCAACTCGTAGTTTGGACGGTACCGAAAATTCGTAAAGAGTTTCAGCAACTCCAACCGAAAATCGGACTGTTCTGAATCGCGCTCACCGCAATTTCTAGAAGAGTTTCAGCAACTCCTATCGAATACGGACGGTTATGAATCGCGCGCACCGAAATTTCGAGAGGAGTTTCAGCATCTCCTTGCGAAAATCGAACGATTATGAATCTTACGCACATCAAAGATTTTCAGCATCCTATCAAAAATTTGTGTCGCAGAAAAAGGTCACGTGAGTCTAATCATGCTTTTAACTCTTAATTGTTCGAATTATCTATTACCTTGCATCTGAAAAATGAGATTTTTCTGTTACTACCTACCCTACAACGGAAAAACAATCTGTAGACTCACTAACATACAACTGATAAAAATGTGATTTTTCGGGTACCCTACAAATTTTTTAGATGTTTGAAAACCGAGTTTGGATTGGTATTACTGTAATTACGCCGGGTTTTGTTGAGCTTGGAATGAATAACGACTTACGATTTACAAACTCAGTTTAGCGGTTATTGAATTTGACTGATAAATATTGACAAATATTTCTAGATTAAGTAAATTAATTTTACCTCGAATTAAAGTCAAACAACTATTTTCATGTTATAATCAAATAGTAAATTATTTTAATCTACTTGATTCCAAATTGTTTAGGTTTTTAAAATAACCGCCAGGAGGTTATTTAAGCCTACCTTCAACTTTTAAAACACGAAATCTCTTACGAAATGTTTTCTAAAAATTGAATATTATTTCACGTTGTATCCATATCTTACGTAAATCTATTTTAATATATCCATCGGAACCTTTAAGTCACGACAAAATTCATCGAAAAATTTCCCTGGATCCTAGGATCCCGGTTGAAAAATAGCAGTGTTTTTAGTGGTACAAAGACTTATTCGACTTTTTGACTAAAAACCGTTAAACCGATAGCAGTTCCTAAACATTTTTCAAATGAATTATTGATTTTTTTTACAACCTGGTGGGTGACTGGCTAGAAAAAATAGATCTGTCTCAAGCATAGTTCTACGTAAATGTGAGTTAATTAAAAGTGTGAATTGTCACAGATGGTATCACAGATGTAGAAGTATCGAATAATTTTGATTATTACTTCACGATGAGTAATTTTTTCACCCAAAAAGCTGTAATACACATTGTGTGAGGATCATCTTATCGACCTCCTTTGGCGATCCTAGGCAGGAGTATATGCTCATATACAATAAATACTGCAAACATAGCTGCACCTGGAATACTTTTTATTTTAACAATAACATGACCTACGTACTAGATACTATTTTTTAGGAGATATGTAATATTGAGGGTACCTACAACAACTACACTGTCATCTCGAGAGGAGCTTCACCAGCTTTGGTCGAGTGTGTGCCTACCGCAGAGGAAAGCACTTATATTCGAGAGTTTCAGCAACCGTTTCAGCAGCTTCAATCGAAATATAAAACAAAATTGCCGACCACAAAGATCTCATTCGAGAGGAATTAGATCAGGTTTCAGAGGCTTCTGATGAAGCATACCTTGTGCTTCACGATCGAGAGGATAACCGAGGCAGAGTGTGGCAGAGTATATCCGAGGCAGAAGCATCATTTTGTACACAACTATCACACAATACATGTGGAAAAACTGTAAGTACAGTTTTCTATAATCATCTTCCTTCTGTACGGTATCTTTTATGATAAAAGCCCCAACTGTGCCCTAGTTACAGTTGGGAAGCACTGATGGACTAATGTCAGTCGGGAGTATGGAAAGCTACAAAAAAAATAGAATAAAAAAAAAAAAAAAAAAAAAAAAAACCATTTTAGCTTACAATAACAGCATGTAGCTGTCATAGCTTGCATTCGAGGCAATAGGTTTCTATTTATTCTCGTTAATTGTCTTACACTGCCTATGAAACACTTACATTCCTGTAAAATGAACGAGAAACGAGATTTAAAAAGTGAATACACAAAGCTCGCCTGCTTTTGTTACTTATTTATTGCACCTAGAGTTATTTTAACGTCTTGGTTAATTCAACTACATTGACAATCCGTCTCGCGTCGGAAAACCGCAGAGACGATTGTAAAATATATTCCATATTTTGTCTAGCAACAAAACATATAGGCTAGGTATATTCTGATCAAAACAACCACGCGTACCCCTACGTGACGTTGGATATCAGAATTGGAGCTGCCCACTATTATAGCGCCTTCAGCAGGCGGGTGGCTCAAGCAACGCTCGCTGGTGAATATTATTTTTGTTCCTTTGCTACTCATTCTTCGTGACGTCGGATGTCAGACGGAGCTGCCGAATATCACAATGCCTTCAGCAGGCGGTGGCTCAAGCAACGCTCGCTGGAGAATATTACTTTTTTTTCCCTTGTTACTCATTCTTCGTCACGTCGGATGTCAGACGGAGCTGCCGAATATCACAATGCCTTCAGCAGGCGGTGGCTCTACGAACTTCGGTAAATATTTTCTTCCCGAACCCCGCGAACGTCATTCATCCTTCGAGTTCTGATTTATCTGCTTGGCTATTTAGCTGCAGCATCTGGTAGCGCCTCAGTGCTTCAAAGCTTTTGAAGAGTCGATCTCGAGAGCAGAGCCCTCGGACGGTCATGCGAGATTTCAAACCTTAACGGGACGCTCTGATCAACAACGACTTACCTTATACTTTCTTAGGTTCCTGTTGGAATTTTGACGAATTGTCAGTGGGATTTTATCTTAAACGGTTACACAACCGGCTTACCGCACTTTTTCTTAAAGAATGACGTAAGTTTTTTAAGCTTGTTTTAACGTGTTGGGTAATATACGACACGTGTCTTATTTGAAGCCCAAAATAATAGGTCTGGTTAAACTTTTAGCCGATTTAGACTTTGGACATCTACCACTTGTAGAAAATATATATTTGATATATTTGTGCGATTGATACTAGACTCAATCGCACTGGAACCCAATGATTAGACATCTTGGGATCTTCTGGTCATTATAAATTAGCAATTAACTTCCCTTTTTCCTTTAAAAACGCGCGTTCCTCGCGAAACTTCTTTATTGAAAAATATTTTTTCATAGATAGACGAAACAGACTTGTTTTTGTACGTCAAGAAAACAAAAAATGGAGGGGGGCAAAATCACAACTTCACGCAACGATTCGCTTGCCAATTCTTCACCAGACTGCACGACAATAATTAATGTCGTACAAAGAACCCGTTTTGTCCACAGTGTAAAAATTGGGATGTTTCTAAAATCGAATCGCACTAGGGTTTCCATGTGAATCCATTTCGTCTAATATAACTTTTAACTCCCAGGAAGGCGATTGCGACTGCGTGGTAATCGACATACCCATGTAAAGTCTTGTGTACTGTGCACTCAACAGTGCTAGACTTGTCGCGGGAAAGATGAATAACAATTATCATGGGTTAGTGGACAATTCACACATGCAATTCTGTGCGAATTATTCCCCAAATATATCCGATTTATTTACAGAAGTATTTATAAAAATAAAAATAAAGGTGCTTCTAGGTTGGTCATTGGGTAAGATTTACTAAGAATGATTCTGCAGGTAGGTTATACACCGCACCGCAAGGCACCGCAGAAGTACCTACATGTTCCGCGATAACATAATTCAATTGGTAATGTAAAGTTCCAATATTTGTCTATCAAATGGAAATTGAATGACTGTTTTTTTATTACTCAATCAATTTTAAAATCAAATAGATACTTGTCGTAAAGTATTAGCTAATGTTAATGCATTATTTTTTCCTTACGTTTACATCGATGCAAAGATTTAATATCATTTATCATCTAATAATTCATGTTGAAATATTATAGCATTATCTATTCTATACAATAAATGCTACAGTACTGGGTCTTGCTATAAAGATTGATAATCATTATATTTATTTATAATGTAACTATTGGCTTGCTTGGTCATGTCTATCTTATTTTAAACAGTTTTTATCAATACATATAATTGAGTATTAGATTACCTATTGGTAAGGTACTAATAGCTTAATGTATTTAACTATTTTTAGCTTACAAAAACTTGGATAAGACATAAAATATCGATTTTTAGCTGACTACATCAGTATTGTTATATATTTATTGTTTGCCTAATATAACTACCCACCAGGTGATACCAGACACTTCTCATCTCCTCACCCTGAACAAGGTGAGGAGCACAATGAAACGGTTTTAGCTTACCAATAAAACCAGCATTGTGCTCCGAGCCTTGTTCAGGGTGATTTAGATTGCTACCTGGTGAGAATCAATGACAAGAAAATGGCGAGACCGCTCTCAACGGAATTTCGCGTCACTCGCCCCACCTGGTGGCAAACTTGTGAACTATGGCGGAAATAGGCGTAGAAAAAGTGAAAATTGGTCGTGCCAGCTAGGATAAAACGTGTTTTCAGTGAAATGTCAGCAATAGCTTCTCATCTCCTCACCCTGAACAAGGCTCGGAGCACAATGCTGGTTTTATTGGTAAGGTAAAACCGTTTCATTGCTTTACATACGACATAATGTGACTCTTACCACTAACACAAGAATATCATTATTTTATTTAGGCTTTATTTTCGAGAACATACAATGAAAGGTTTAATGAAATATTACAGAGATGCTACCCGTCTGTGCTTGGCACACCGTCGTACATCCTGACGGGTCGTAACACACCGCCGTGTTGTCGCCGCAACATGCGCCGCACGGTCGCGCACGTGTTGCGGGCCTTGTTGCAGGCCGGGGCGAGATGCTGGCTCGAGACAACTTCCCTACTTGGAGCCGTGCTACAGTGAGAATCTATTTTGTTAATACCTGCTTAATTCTGCAGGAACCAAACATCCAAAAGCCCTCCGCGATTGGAATGTAACACGTATGTGCAACTGACCCACTGCCCCTTTGATAGACTAAACCAGCCATTCTCAAATTATACCCTGGGGTTCTGCGAAGCCTATGTTGGGGCTCCGCCAAAGTAAGAGAAAACTTATCAATGAAAAACAATTGGTATACTGTTTATGTATTCTGTGGTATAACTTGAATAAGTAATAAGTATACCTGTCTAAACTATCAGACACCTGGCTGTCAAAACTTTGCCAAATCTATTTGCAGTAGGTGCGGTCAGTAAGTCGTACCTACTGTGTTTAAGTAGACCCCGGGCTCCTGAGAGGGATGCAATAGGAACATTTTTCGGATGAGGACTTACTTACCCTTACTTATCTTGTTGTTTCAGTGGCGATATCCTACCATGGTCAGAATACGCTGAAATCGGCATTCACGCAGCGGACGTATCGCGAGTATCCTGGCTAACTCGAGGTGGAGCGGACACGGATGGCTTCGTGTGGGAACGAGCAACCAAAGGGCATTACTACAGAGTTGCTTATTCAGCAACTAACAGAGTTTACGCGTTGATTCTGCCATTCACCCCTAAGAATGGTACTATGTGGCCAGCGGATTGGGTACTGTCTCATCAGAGAGAGTTTCCGGAAAGGCATTTGCATCCTTTAGCTCAAGTAAGTCCTTCTGATATAACCTATTGAGTAACTTATGCAATGGCTAACGGAGTTAAGAACGCGGCGACTGTTACCATTTCCATACAAACTTAATACCAAAATAAGTTATGAACAATTTAGTTTTCTACCTTAATATCGATATTATTCGGATTAAAATTTTACTTTTATAGGGTCCCCAAGGTTTTCCAAAATATTCATTCGAAATGAAATTAAACAGAGAAACATTTTCTTTCATTTTTACGGCGTAAATTACTTTTTATTGGGAATAATATAAAACAAATGAGATGTAAATGAGATGTAAACTAGTAATTTACGTTGGAAAAATGAAAAAAATGTTATGGTGGGGTTATAAAAGTAAAATCTTAATCCTATAAATCTATAAAAGTTAAATCTTAATCCGAATAATATCGATATTAAAGTAGAAAACTAAATTTTTTATAATTTATTTTGGTATTAAGTATGTATGGAAATGGTAACAGTCGCCACGTTCTTAAGTGCTGACAATAATACATGATTGGGTACTGACTCATCTCATCAGAGAGAATTTTACGGAAAGGCATTTATATTCTATAGCTGTTACTTATTTGTCTTTTCTCTTTTAGTGGCCGCCTTCTAATAATTATATTAAAAAACTTACCTACAAAACGTTCAAGGTTTTGATTTTGTTGACTTTCTTACAGATATCGTTCACCGGTCGCGAAGCCCCAGCCCCTAACGACGCCCGCGCATTCTTAGATCTCAAACTTGGTGCGTTTGCAGTCGAACGCTGCGAGAAACTTGGACCAAAGCTGCTCTATCCGTAGTCGACCTTAATGCAAGGATGATAAGGTTCCATTTTGATTGCAGTACTGTAGGCTAGTATTGTTTTCCCGGGGCTCAATCATTATATAGAGTCCGAGCGTATTTTACATTTTCTGAAGGAATATGAAAATCATCAGTAATGTGATAAAGATACTTGTCAATCTTTAATGGTCGTGCAGGTTAAGCAACGTTCACGCGGTCATTACTTGAAGGGTGACCGATAATGTGTGTGGCAATAAACATATCCTCGAGCTCCTCCGTCTTTCGGCTTGGCAAGCGCCCTAAAGCCTCTAACTTGACCTAAAGACTACCTGAACACCTCTAAACACTGGGTGAGACACACCGCCACATTTGAAGTGCCGCCACATTTTACCACACTTCGGAAAGACTGTTTTTCAAAAATGCACCCCAAAGTCTCGCCAGGTGCGAATTTATGGAAGCATTTTTTTTTCAAAAACACAGTACTTTTTTCCACGCAACTTGGCCAAATATAAAACTGATCGATGTTTCCTTCAACAAATGTAAAATAAACTACCGTAACCACCGTACCGTTCCATCGGGGTCTAGTTTTTGCATCGATTAGGAAAGTCTTGTTGCAAATGTGACGTCATACTTGTATACAAGTCTTGCCTAACGCAGCGTACTACGTGGACGATTGGATGCGAACGCGATTGCGAAGCGATACGATCCGGTGCGGTGCGGAAACAAGGAACAGTCGATAGCTACTGAAGTGTCCTACGTGACCAAATGCACGTAAAGTGCGATGCGGCGCGATTCTCGACTGTTCCTTGTTTCCGCGCCGCATCGCGTTCGCATCCGATCGCCCACGTAGGACGCTGCGTTATGGAATCGCCGCTTAAGACTAGTAAAGTCACTTGCACAAACTTATAGCATGCAAGTAAACCTTCGCACTTTAAAAGTATATCGGCGGGTCTATGTTATGTTAAAATAACATCGATCTCGTCATATTTTAGTAAGGGCTTATTATTCAATTTCTAGGTTTAAAGGGAAAGTCTAAGTATGGATAAAGAGTAGGTTCACTTTTCTCTTAAGATCTGTCCAATAAAATGAAAAAACGTCACATTTTTTTAAAAGAAATCAAACTTCAGAAGGTTTTTACATTTAGATATGTTCGATTTTATTGGATAGGTTTAAAAGATTTTAAACATTATTTCTTAGTGTTTATTTACCACACTTAGGAAATACTGCTTTTTTAGATATTTTTTATCTGTAGATTGAAAACAACAGCCTTAAGTCCTTATTAATTATGTATTTTATTTCAGTTGGCTGTTATAAAATAGAAAACATTTTTGACGCACCTCTCTAAGTTAAATTGCATGAATCGATTTTAACTAAGCAGCTATTTCATAATTTATAAAATGTTTTTTTTTTTTTCTAAATACAAAAACAATAAATTCACTTATTCTAGCACTAACATGTGTCAACTTTGCCTTTGCTCTGTTCAATTGATTTCGAAAACGGTTCAGCAATCGTTGGTAATTTTGCAAGGAAACATTAGCACAACAAAAGCTTAGAAACTTTGCGAAATTTCAAAAAAATATTGTACACAAATCATATTAACCGTTTTCGTTAAAAAAAAAATGGACTGACAAGTAAGTGATCTTATAAGCGTTTTTTTACCTTTGAGGTACGGAACCCTAATGAACATTGCTAAGGTATAGTTGACATTTTAGTTGTAGAATATGTGTCCAGGTGGGAATTGAACCCGCCCCGCACCGACTCTCAACAGTCTATACTTTGGCTGAATCGATTTCAGTGTGTTATTTTTAATGAAAGGAGAAGCTCAAATTTATAATTTATATCCACTTGAGTGATATTAGTTCGAGCAATATTATATACTTTGCTGACGGCCGAATACAGAAACGCAACTCAAAATTTGTGTTCTACTCAAACAAGTAAGCACCTCTCAAATTCAAAAGTTCCCATACTTTTTTTTAAATTTAGAAGCTGCTCAACTATTTAAGTACGCCTCAAATTCTAAGTGGCGTTACTGTATTCGGCTGTTAATTTCTTAAGAATAATAATACCTTATGAATAATAATAAAAGCACCTGGGGAAAGTGTGGCTTTGGGGGAAGGGCAGCAAGCATCAATTTACACGAAATTAACTATCTTCATCTATAAATCTAAATGCTTTGTCCTGAGCGACTGACTGACTGATTGACCTAAATTGTGAGAGTGTGTTCTTCATATGATGCAGGCATCCGATAAGAAACGGTTTTACGTTGGTGAAACCTCGGGACTCAGCTAGTTATATTGATATAACCCACAAACAAATATACTTACGTGCTCAGATATCAAATACCCAAGAAACACTACTCACTTCTTGGGTAGTCTGATATATAAAATGGAAATTCGCCTCACATACCCCTAAGCCGCATTTACCCCAGAACCCCTAACCTGTGAAATATGAATCTAGCCTTATAGAGTAATTCTACGCATTCGTATAAGTGCATTTTTAATAATTAATATATTAGTCGTAGGTGCTTTATTAAATAACAATCTAGTCAAATGTGCCATCACATACAGTCCGCGGCCAAATTATTAGACACAATATGAATTTTCTGTTAATGCTACTAGTATTAGAAATGTAAAAAAATGTGTGTAAGTCAGTTTGTTGTTTGTTACTCTCATGTGAAAAGTACTGATCCGATTGCGATGAAACTTGGCATGCCGGAGATCTGCGTCCTGCGGTTTCACCGTTTGTACCGATCCCGTGGAAATATCGGGATAAAATAGCCTGTGTGTTAATCCAGATGTGTATCAAATAAGTTTCATCGCAATCGGTTCTACAGTTCTTGCGTGAGGGAGTAACATCCTTTACTTTCACCATTTTCAGGGTTTTTTCAATTGTCATCAAATAAAATTATTATCACAAATTATCACTTCGTCTAAAAAGATGGCTAGGGACTGTAGGGTCGTGGGGAGGAGTGTGGTCCTTAGTTTAGGGATGTAGCTACGTTTAAGATTCTAATTCTATTTATTTTAATTTTCAATGCAACGACTATGAAACTGTCATCTCATTAAATGATAGGTTTTGTTTAGTGATAATTTATAAATAACAAAGTCACCATTTGCCTGTTTTTAGGGTCCCGTACTTCAAAAGGTAAAAAAGGAACCCTAATAAGATCACTTTTTGTTACCCATCTAATTAGACGTAGGTATAAATTTATTGATCTGAGCAAACGAAATGTTTTAGAAACTACCTAAATGTTATTGTTTTAAAAGTTTAATTACATTGGCACGTTTTTTCTATTTATAAGTACCATATTTTTACTGTATGTGAGTGAATTTTTAACTGGGTTTGTCGGGGTCAAATCTTAATTTACTGAAAATTACTCGTAAGGACCTAATAATGGACTGTCACTGGATTTGACACTACCATACGAATAAATAAACTACCTGGATTTGACACTAAGAGCCCAGTTAAAAATTTACGCCCAAATATGTTTGATAATTTTGAATTACTAAACCTCGGTAAGGAAGTTTTACACGAAAATTTTCGTATATTAACTTCTCTATGTGTGTCTCTGTCACTCCAGCCTGAAATAGCGTTGTCACTGTTGCACAACTCATCTGCACCCGTGGCAAGAGTTTAAGGTGCATGCAGGCCTCGAGTTACTTCGTTTTTCGACCTTGCTAAGACTTCTGATTAACCTTTTCTCGTATTGTGTATTTTACAGACAAAAACATATAGAGAGGTCTATATACGAATTTCTTCATTGAACCGAGGTATACTATGATATGATAGGTCATAAACTTTAATGATTTTTTATACCGTAAATGCACGTAGGTTCTGATTCAGCGCGTACTAGTCGCCTAGCGGGGCTAAAATGCTTACATTGTTAGGTATACGAAATGGATCCATATCAAAATTCAAAAACTTACTCTTTTATTTAAACTATTTTTTTTTTGTTTTAATCGTGTTGCTTTATATAGCTACTTATATTTAGCATTTTTCAACGCCCGATTTTTCCAAAACCAAAAATGAGTTTAATTTCATAACATCGCGAAAAGCGAAAAATAATCTCTTAACTTTTATTTAGCTTGATTTCGATTTTAATTAATGAGATTAAGGGGTTTTTTTAAAAATCTTGTGAACGGATTTAAATTACCAAAAAAATGATTTCAATTAAACTAACTTGCAACTGAACTGCAATAAGAAGTTCATCTTTGGTTTTCTATATCCAAGATGGCCACTGCCTCAAAATGGTGAATTGCATATTTTTCTTAAGTTTTTAGAATATGGTTTAAATTATGGATCCGTTTCTAGTCCAAATTAAGCATATTCGCTGTTCAAGAAGTGTAACTTTTATGAGCAATAATTGTTAAACGTCATAAAGACCAAATAAATCAACCAAAAATGGTTTAATGTTTATTTTTTAATTATTATTAAGTCTTTCTGAATTCTATGACTGTATAGTAACAATATATGAGTAGGTATAGTTCAGTCATCTTCAAACTTTTCATCCACGACTCCTGTTTGGAACGGAGGGTCTCTCACCAAACTCAATAACTTGTCCAGCTTCATTACCTGAAAACAAATGGTAATATTGGGTTAAAATAATCTTTGTGTTATCTTATCTACATAAGTAGGTACCGAGTTCCATCGCAATCGGAGCAACGGTTTTTTTCCGTGAAGGAGCAATAAACACAGACGGTCATAAACTTTCACCTTTATAATATTAGTAGAATATAGATCTCAACAGTACCTACCTATATATGAAATCAGAAGAATGTTGGTTGTAAACAGCCACTGCGGTAAGGCTACCGCAAACTCCATTAGGCTTTGACGTTTTAATCGTCATTGATCGTATAGCGCCCACAGCGATTCTCGTTTTATTTTTACGATAGACGTGACAATTATTGTCAGTGCTGCAGCGGCTTTTTCTATATTTATTTCTCGTAAAATGAACATGGAATATGTTTGACTTTTACATTTACTAGTAAGTATTAGTACTAGTACATACTAATCTCTATGCATGTAGTACCTATGTATTTTACCTGAAGTGTTCTCTGGTCGATTCCCTGGGCCTTTTTCGGTGGCTTGCACATGACTCTTAGATTCGGTGATAGTTTCAACACGTGGCACGTTCCCCTAAAAGTTGAATAGCAAACATTTAGCTTTAAAAACACTTTCACCCATCATTCATTACAGAACAAAGTCTAATCCTCGTGTTATAAAAGGTGACTCAAGCTGAGATCTCGACTTGAGCTTTGATTTATAGGCTGTCTTTGTGATCTCAAACCCACTACCCGCGAACCGTTCGCCAGACGCGTCATATAAGTAAATCGTCACATAGGTAAATCATCAAAGAAAAAAAAATAACATGGAGAAATGCAGCATCAAAAATTCTTCTGTGACGGGGTTCGAACCCGTGCCCCTCGCTTGCCGGGCGAGTGCGCTAACCATTATGCATCTAGCAGAATGCCTTGAGCAATAAAAAAAATAAGAAATAAAAAAAATAGGTAGTCAAAAAGCGAGCTGTTTTAGCCATCGATTGCCTCCAGAGAGATTTGAACTCTCGACCCCTGGTTTACAAGACCAGTGCTCTAACCCCTGAGCTATGGAGGCTATGAATTCACATACGAAATAACGGTATCAAAACTCGATAGTTGTAATAGACTAGCTGCGGCACCCTATTTCACCTGTGTAAGTAAAATAATAATAAGTTTTATGAAGTTATGAGAAAATGAAAATAGCTGTAATTTTATCAGCAATTTATAATAATCTTTAGGATTACCTCACCTCAAAAGGTTAAAATGGAACCCATAAAAGATCAGCCATTAGACCGTCGCTTGTCGGTCTGTCCGTCTGTGTAGGTACAAACGATTTTTGGATACGATAACCCAGACGTAAAACCACCCGTAGTAAGTTTCCCTACATTTGAATTTCTCGTCAAAAAAAATGGAAAATGTAATTCCCGGATGTTTTCCATACAAAACGTCACAACACGTGTGGTCCACTTTGACATGCCTATTTAAAACTTGGAATGTAATGGTTTCGACATCAAAACTGAGTTTACTTATGAACAAGAAACTGTTGGTTTTTCCTTGTGGATAAAATTCACAATTTTAATGCAAGGACCTATCTATTATTACTATTATATAAAGCGGAAGAGTTTGTTTGTTTGTTTTTTTGTTTGTTTGAACGCGCTAATCTCAGGAACCACTGGTCCGATTTGAAAAATTCTTTCAGTGTTGGATAGTCCATTTATTGGGGAAGGCTATAGGCTACTTTTGATCCCGATATTCCCACCGGGATCGGGACTTATGCGGGTGAAACCGCGGGGAGCTGCTAGTGTTCTATATCCCTAAGCTATGTTTTACATTTAAATCGGTCAAGCCGTTGTCGTGGTAGGTCAGACAAACAAACAAACAAACTTCCGATGTTCAGTTTTAGTTTTGTAAATTAATAGTTGTAGATAGGTAGGTAATTACGTCATTTAGATTGTATGTAGGTAGGAAGGTAGAGATACACGTTTGTAATAGATGTTTTTTATTTATTCAAATGGAATTATTTTTATGTGAAAAGACAATTTCGAAGGTAGGTCTAGGTAACAGTCTGCTTCAAATGGGTTAAACATTACTTCAGTTCTGTTATAACGACGTACGGTCAGCATCAAAAGTCGATGACCACATTCAGATTTCCAAATTCGCTATATACCTAGTACCTACTTACATCATAATTATTGTGGGGTGTCAAAACAGGATAGACGTTTTGAAAATAAGTATCTTTTCTTTTATCCTATTTTATCGCTTTATAAAAAGACACGCACGCACGCCACGTGTTTGATGATTAAGGCTTGTACTATACTAACTTGGTATCTCCAGCCACAATGACAGGTAATCTCGAATTGAAATCAATTCTGGTTAGTTTCTTAGTCTTCTTAGATACAACGGCTTGTACGCATATCGGTCTGTATTTGTTCACGTTCAAATCGTACACGTAAATCTGTGGGAAATAGGTACAATCAGCATCAAAAGTAGATGACCACAATAGGATTTTCAAAATCGCTGACTGTACATAAAGGTAAAATAATATATGATAGAAAAGTAATAAATAATAAAACATAAATATTCTTATTTATTACATTATTTATTATTATTATATACAAAAACATAATTAGCAAGGCGACGCAAGACTCGAACCCGCATCTCTTAGTTTTCGTCACCAAGCGACTTAGCGTCCACTCGCGTCGGTGACTCAAATCTTAAAATTTGTAAATACATTTTCTCCATATTTTTTCAACTAAGGCATGTCGCCTTGCATTTTGTAGATATTATTTTTCCTTTAAAATATTTCTAAAATTAATTTCAGCTGGGAATCAAATTAAGAAAAATCACATTTGTAACGTGAGGCCCACTTAAATATTTATTCTGATTTTAGTATTTGTTATTAAAGCGGCAACATAAATAAAATAATCTGTGAAACTTTCAACCATGATAGCTAAATTTCACGGTTCACGTGAGACAGCCTGTAGACCAGGGGTTCCCTAACTTATTTGCGACGCGCCCCCTTTCGACCATAAAAAAAAATCCGCGCCCCCCCCCCCACCGTCCTCCAGTCCAGATTATCAGGTCTGAATAAAAAATATTTGATTAACAATAACAAAAGGTATTTATTTGGAAAGTACTTAGTACCAAAGGTTCTTGACAGGCGTCAATTTCAAATATTTTCATCGGTCATATCTCTGGTCTGGAATGCATTCTCTCAGCGATCGCAGGTTTTTCTATACAGGTGGCCCACGCCCCCCTGGAAAGGTCTCTGCGCCCCCCCAGGGGGGCGCGCCCCCCACTTAGGGAACCACTGCTGTAGACAGACGAACAGTGGAGTCTTAATAAAAGGGTCCCGTTTTTACCCCCGTTTATACGGAACCCTAAAACAGTTAAATAGATGAATGTAGCTAAATTACGTAGGTATGTAGTACAGTTAAATAGTACTATCTCTAGTTAGATGGATAACAGTATGATAAATCGTTTAGTTCTTGGTAGAACGTTGTACCTATAGTAGTACTAAGTAATCGATCGCATATCAATGAGTATGTATAATTAGAAATGTAGGTAACTATGCGAGGGAATGGAATCCGTTACTGGGTTCCCTTTGTATTTCCGACGCGTCTAAAGGTTGATTTATACTAGACCTGGTGCGGGGACGGACTACTTTTGTATGAAGTCAGCTGTTGTGTTGCATGTTATCTGTGCTGCGTCCGTGCTGTCTACATACAAAAGTAGCCTGGCCCCCGCCCCAGCCCTTTCTAGTTCAATTCATACTTAATTCGGGCATATGCGAGTCAACGCGTAGATTTTCTATTTGACACCAGATAGGCTTGCAGGTGATGATGATGATGAGGTCGATGGTGTAAAATGCTTGTAACCATAAGGTTGTAGTTTAGGGGAATATCGACGGGGGAGTGATTTCCAGTTCGTAGCATTACGTACTAGAAAGGTGTTGCGTGGCGCTTGGTATGCGAAAAGGAAACGCGCACCCTGAATTGCTGACGTCCATCGTTGTCTGGTATTAAAGGTATATCTCTATACGAGGGAAAAAGAAAAAATCTTGACAGTACGTATCTTGATTATTTTTAAAAATGATTTCCAAAAACACCCGGCAGGACTTGAACCTGCAACCTGCCAATTGCGCCACAGGCACAGGTGCCTTCTGTTCTGATGAAATTATGGACTACAGCTCTCCTTGCTTACGACTGAGGCACGTATTTACCTTTCCATCAGCAGTGCAGGCTGCAAATACCGTGCTGGAATAAGGTGCCCATTTCACATCGCCTACGGGAGAACCTAGCTCGAACATGAATAATGGCTCGCTGAAAACAAACATTTTGATTCAAGTACTTTTAAGAAATTTTAAAATAACAATTTAAGGTAAATAATATAAAAATCCAAGTCAGTCAGTCAGTAACTGATTTACTGACTGACCTAATACCAACGCACAGCCTAAACCGCTGCTCCTAGAGCCATGAAATGTGTGATCTTTGTGAAGTGTAGGTAAAACCCATTAAGAAAGAGTTTCTATCGCGCGGGATAAACTGGGAGCGAAACTAGTCCTGAATAATATCGTTCCTGATATTTGGAAGTCTGCTTTCATTACGCCGATACATAAGAGTGGCAATAAGAATGATGTCCGGAACTATAGGCCCATCTCAAAGCTCTGTATCTTTGCTAAGATTTTTGAAAAGTTAGTGCATGCTCAGGTTTACTCGGCTCTTTCTTCAACTCTTATTGAGCAGCAGCACGGTTTTGTCAAACGCCGTTCAACTACCACCAACCTTCTTTCTTTCGTTGATTACGTTACTCGTGGTATGGATCAGGGGGGCCAAGTGGACGCAGTATTTACAGATTATAGTAAAGCTTTCGATCGCATTGATCACCAATTGCTCCTTTGCAAGCTGTATAATGCCGGAATTCATGGTAACCTCTTTAGGTGGTTTACATCTTATATAAAGAACCGGTGCCAAGCAGTGGTGGTCAATGGCTATGCGTCAGCTTGGGCTCAGATTCCGTCCGGGGTACCACAGGGATCGCTTCTCGGTCCTTTGCTCTTTGTTTTATTTATTAACGACATCAATAATTGTTTCGTGCACTCGCAATTTATTTTATACGCTGATGACATGAAGGTCTACAGAAGCATTAAAACTGTCTCCGATTGTCAGCTTTTACAGGAGGACTTGGACCGCTTTGAAATATATTGCTTAAATAATAAGTTAGATTTAAATGTCACTAAATGTTTTTCAATAACTTTTACCAGGAAACCCAAACCCATAGTGTTTCGCTATGTCCTAAAGGGGTCATCACTTAGGGCGGTTAGTGAAATTCGGGACCTTGGTGTTATACAAGATTCTAAGCTTCTATACGATAGGCATGTCGACAGCATCGTTAACAGAGCAAATAGAGCCATGGGTTTTATAATGCGTACATGCTCTCAATTTTCTAACATTAAATTACTTAAGATTCTTTACTGTTCTTTCGTGCGAAGCATCCTTGAATATTGTTCTCAAGTTTGGAGTCCTTGTTTTCAAATATACATTGAGCGGATTGAGTCTATTCAAGCTCGATTTCTGAGATACCTGCAGTATAAGTGCCAGATAGTGGACGCGGATTATCAGGCTAGGTGTTTGAGGCATCACATGTTACCCCTAAGGGAGAGGCGTCGAATAGCCGATATTGTTTTTCTTGGTAAAATTGCACATACGTACGTGGATTCTCCTCATCTTCTATCTAATATAAATATACGGGTACCTTCAAAAATACAGTTAAGGAAACCAAATTATCTGGGCACATCTAAGTGTTATACCATATACAGGCATAATTCTTTCTTCCCTAGAGCGGTCGATGCGTTTAATGGACTGACTGATTTTTCTGATTACTTTGAGGTGGATCTCTTTGTCACTAAGCCGATTGCAATCAGAAACACATTAGTGCGACACTGGTTTGACAGACACTCGTCTATTACTTCATGATTTAAATTATAAATCTCTAGTAAAATGTTACTTATTAATATATGTCAAACTACTATTCCTTGCAAGCGTGTAACTAGTGTTAATTAGTCTCTTATGTGTGTAAACATGTAAATGGTTTTTAGTTATCTTTTTAGTATTGTAAGCTGTCATGTATAACTGTATGTTTTCCTGTTAAATAAAAATAAAATAAATAAAATAAATAAATAAATAATGAATAGGTACATTTTTCTTCTTCCTGCCCTTATCCTGAATTATTTGGGGTAGGCGCAGTAGGTAAGTCTTAATTAACAATAGCCTACTGCAAATACATTTGGCCATATTATTATGGTCGGTTGCCAACTTTCTTTGAGACCAACTTACCAATTACTTTTCCCGCTACTTAACTCCAGTGTTGGTCTAGTGATAGATACCTCGACTTTCAGGTCCAACGGTCTGCCGGAATTCGAAACCACGAATCCCGGCCGCCGGGCATGGTTAATAGTTTTTTATGGCATAAACATATTTAGTCTAATGTCTTTATCTAGAGAGGAAATAGTTGACTAGGTCTGTATGGAGAAAGAGTAGGTATCGCTTTTCCCCTTAAGACCCGTAAAACTCACTCTCGCCCATCCTCCCAAATCTTAACCCGCCAGTCGCCCGAGCAAGACGCGTAGATGCTGTTATTGTAGTTGTTGTAATGTATCCTGTAGACCGGCATGTGGTGTCCCTGCACCGACCGCACGTAGTTCCGGTTGTACTTCAGCGAACAGGTGTGGATCATACCGTCTTCGGTGCCTACCATGAAGATCTCCGCCTTCTCAGGGTGGAAACAGATGCAGCTGCCGCAGCCTAGGGGTTGGAAGAGGTTGCATTTCTAAAGCGGTCGTTACATGATTATAGGTAGATACTTTTACCCGACTGCAAGAGAAGGATATCTCTCTCTCTCCTATAAGTACCCGACAGTTGATTGTAGTGAGTAAGCAGTTGCGCTGGTGCAAACCCACTCTTTAATCCCGGACTGCCATGATTCGATGGATCAGTTGCCTGATACGATCGGTGGCAGCAAGGACTTAGTGAATTGACCGCCAGCCAATGGCTGGCAGTAGCTGACGCCCCTTCAAACCCAACTAGGGCCCGTGTATAACTATACCTACAACCAGCCAGGCCAGTTGTACTGCCATCGTTGCAACAAAACTTTTAAGACTAAATTCGGTTTTGCGAGCCACCTCCGCGCTATTCACCCTAGTCAGGTCTTTCGCCGTTGACGAATACGTCAAGGAGGACTTCATAAGTACCCAATGACCTACTCTTATAGGTAGGTATATAAGAACCTACATAATACCTAGTTGATCAAAATGGATCAACAAATCACATATTCAAATACAGTTAACTAAATTTGGTCTAAAGTGACTCAAGTGGTCGTTATTCACTCAGCCCAGTCGGATACCCGTATCGTCTGTGATTTGCAATTGTTATATAAGTATCGTATTTTACGAATTATTATTATGTATACCTACTAGCCCATTATATTTTGAACTGGTTGAATAAGTGGATAATTTGAAATGGCAAATCATCTGCATTTATTTAGCTTTTAGATTTTTGACATTCTTATTCTTCTTTGCGTTTAGTGGTGTGTGTAGCTCACCTAGTTCTAAGACTTTGCAGATAAGTGCCTAGTCAACTAATTTCAGTAACGGTTGATTTCAGTTCAGTTTCTTCCGTGCTTCGGAAGGCACGTTAAGCAGTCATTATCTCTGATAGCAGTCGTTAGAGTCGAGGCCTTAGGGTGACATGAAAACTTGTAATTTTAATAAATTTCAAAAATAATGGAAGGCCTTTATCTTGTAGCTACAGCGGCTCTATTACCTCCCTCACTAGTTGTCTGAAAAAAAAAACCCTACATCAACGGACAACCTAAACCGTTGGTCCTGAAGACATGAAATTGGAAGATTTGTTCTTTGTAAAGTATAACTAACAAAGGCTTTTTGGAAATACCTACGGGATCACGACTTAGGTATGCGGGTGAAACCGTAGAACCCCAGTTTAGGTAAGTATAACTTACTGTTGACAGTTATCATAGTCCCATCAGGTCCAGGTATGGGAGGTACATTCGACGTTAACGTGATGATGGTCGTTGCTTGAAGTTCTCCTGGCATAACGGCCCATTGGATAACTCGTCCGTCTCCAGATATAGAGAAGAAAGACGCTTCGCCGTCAATTAGACGACGGCCCCATCTTACCTGAATAAAAGGAAGCATGAGGTTTTATTTTATTTTTATAAACTAGCTGCGCCCCGCGGTTTCACCCGCGTAAGTCCCGATCCCGCGGGAATATCGGGATAAAAAGTAGCATATGTGTTATTCCAGGTCTCCAGATATCTATATACCGAGTTTCATAGTAATCGGTTCAGTGGGTTTTACGTGATTGAGTAACAAACACACACACACATACACACATACTCACAAACTTTCAGCTTTATAATATTAGTAGGATAGGATAGATGATCGTTTAATAGCTATGGCACCTGATGGTAAGAACAACCTGAGTATTGTTCTTATTAGGTACGAATCCATTTCTATTCTTACCTCCCAAACGATATTACTGTGTTTGTCTCTGACCGAATCAGATTTGTATTGGTACGATGCTTCCAATGTTAGTTGAGCATTGTAAACACAGACGTTTCCATCATAAAGGCCTGAAATTAATCGTTAGTTCAGTACCTGTGCAACTTTTAGAAATACCTACCGAATGTTTAAACTTTTACTTCTTCAAATTTCTTAGCATAATCGATACTAAAAGTACATAAAAGTCTACATAAATAATGTCTGGTAATCTCGATTCATTTATCGATAGGAACATAAAATTAGAGGTTTAGTCATTGCGTGTAGAAAGGCCCGTCTTTAGTAAGTTAACGATTTTAAAATGGCAAATCCGGACGTAAAGTGCTCATTCCGTTTTGCGTATTAGCACAGAATACGTAATGGTAAGAGCGGACTGTTTATCGATGTTCGAATTTAACGTTATTAGGTACCTAGGTACTTAATGGAAACGGAAATAATGTTTTAGATTGGAGACTTTATGATCAGTTATTGGATACAACGCTTAAGCTTAGTTTAGACGAATAATCAGCAAAAAAACTCTGATATGTTCTGGTGAAACGTGCCACCATCTGCGAAGATATCAGTCAACACTAATCAAGTCATCATCAATACCTAATAGGTAAATACATAAATGCTTACAATAAAACTTACCAACACAAATAAGATAAGGCACCTCCATGTAAACGTCCAGACAAATGATAGGCGAATCCGTGAACACTGAATACTCTGGGAAAGCTGGGTTCTTTATACTGTACAAGCATAGGCAACCGTTCTTTGCTTGGTTTGTAAAGTCCACTGAAAATTTAAGTGTTTAATTGTCTAACAGCCGAGTACCTACTAAAACGCTACTCAAAATTAGAAGAATACTTAAACAATTATCTAGCTCCTGAACTTCAAAATTGGCATACTAATTTTAAATTTAGAAGCTGCTCAATTGTTAAAGTGTCCCTCAAATGTTAAGTGGCGTTTCTGTATTCGGGCGTAAATCTAAGAAAATTTTAAGGGCTTGTTCCTAATATGGGTAAACAACAGGTAGGTACTAGTACCTCTCTAAAGGAAACTACGGATTTATCCACGGACTATTGACTAAAATAAAAGAGGGGACGTCTTAATCAGTTAGCATCAAAGGGAAGCTAAAACTGTGATTCCACCAGATATGGGCGAGGATGTTCAGCTCCGAATGTGTTTGTTAGAACCATTGGAATCGCTCTATTCACCTCGCTTAGCACAGTTCCGGTGTAAACGGCATGGCGCAGCGCCGTTAGGTAAACGGAGGTAAACGTTCTATCGGTTCTAACAAACACGTCCATACCCACACATCCTTGCACATCTCCGGTAAAATCTCAGCCTAAGTGGTAGAAATCGTCAAGTTATCATGTGACAAAATATAATTTCGGTCAAGGTTGATTCTGTAGCTGAACGTAAAATAGATTGCATATAGGTACATCTTGCCACAGGGTATTGTTGCCAAATTGTCACGTAATCTAGGCCAACAATGATGATTTTAGCGGAAAGGTGAGCAGACCTGGGCCTAGGGCATGAATCCCGGGATCCCGGGATATCGTAATCCCGGGATCTCGGACGCAAAAGTTCGATATTATAATCCCGGGATTGAGTGATCCGATATCGAGATTTGAGCAATTTACTATTTGGGTATAAATTAAGGTTTTTAGCTATATTTTTCCTCATGGAATTTATTTATTTATTTATTTCCATAAAAAAATAAAAATTACAAATAAACTTATACTAGCTACGTCTACAACATAATTAGTAAATTAACTTTAGTATAAGTATAACAGCGGAATGATTGAATAGAACTATTAAAATTAAACCCAAATAAGTCTACCCCTGAGGAAGAGATCTGTAAAGATTTAGAAGCGTAGGGAATTGGTAAAATGTTTAAAACAATAAAGTAACGTGATTCATTGCAATTTTTATGACAATTATTTTTTATACAAACTCGCATGCAATTTTTTTCTGCTAAAAACATTTTAGTGGTGCGCCTAGAATTTGGCGCGAAAGTTTAGACACTTTCGGGTTTAGGCTATTTGTCCGCCATATTTCCAAAATGATGGGGTGGACGGCCCTCGGGGTAACTTATTTACGTAATGAAACCACTAGAGTCTTAAATATATTAAATATTTTAGATTTAACACATTTTAATTGTATTAAATTCGCTTTTTTTAACGATATCTAAAATCTCAGTATCAATCCCGGGATCCCGGGATTGAGCTCTTAATATCGATATCGTCCCGAGATTGAAAACCTTCTGATATTGCATGCCCTACCTGGGCCTGAGACGCAGTTCGATTCCCGCCGTCGTAAAAATAGTTGAATGATCTACAGACACCTATTTGTTTCTGGTCAGGAGTAGGTTTTTTTGCAGTTAACTCAAAGGATAGGGCTACCCTTTTTTCTCCCACGTGGGTGTCTTAAAAAGTTTTCCCCGAGCGGTGGCGGGTAAACTATTTGGTCCCAATACCAACACGTGTTTTTTTATTTTCGTTTCTGCTCTCCTTTTTCCGTCGTACGAGAAAAAGAGACGTAAATTTTTGTCGATCGATAAAATATGTTTCTCGTGCTCGTTTTTAAAAAAAAACTACTTCTTTAGCGTGAACATAACTCACATGATCCATAAGCTACACAGAACAAATCCTGGTAGTGAGGGTTCCATTGCAAATCACAGACGGCGTGACTTTTCATCGGGTCGAATTGGAACTTCCACAGTGGGAGTAGAGAGCCCATACCTTCGCGGAACTCGTCTGAAGGGTCGTCCCAGTAACGGTAGTCTTGAGCTGGTGAATGAAACGAGGGGTGAATTAAAAGAGTATTTAGAGGAGAAGAAAATTAAAGTTAGAAAAACAAAAAGATTGATGTCAGCGACTCTATCATCTGCTTACCAATATCATCATAGATGTTCTGATTGACAAGTCGTTCAAGAATGGCCCAAGCTTCTCTGATCCTCTGAGCGAGCTGTTCATCGTGAATTTGCTGCGCCGATTTTACGTGTTTTGTGGTTTTCTTTCGTAACTGTGTAATGGAGGCATGGCGAAGTGTGATTAGTACAACATAAATAAAAATAACTTTTACTATTATGTTAAAGATAAATGTTAAGTTTTTAGTCCCGACGCCTGATTTGTGCCACAACACAGCGTGCAGAGTGCAGCGCGCTATGTTGTGTCACTAGTCGGGTGTTGGGACTTAAAAGCTAAACATTATTCTTGGAGTCATCATAATATTCCAGTGTGCAGCGCACTATGTTTTGGGCTAAGTCGGGTGTTGGGACTTAAAACTAAAGATTATTCTTGCAGTCATCATACTATTCCAGTGTGCAGCGCACTATGTTTTGGGCTAAGTCGGGTGTTGGGACCTGAAACTAAAATTATTCTTGCAGTTATCATACTATTCCAGTGTGCAGCGCACTATGTTTTGGGCTAAGTCGGGTGTTGGGACTTAAAACTAAAATTATTCTTGCAGTTATCATACTATTCCAGTGTGCAGCTCACTATGTTTTGGGCTAAGTCGGGTGTTGGGACTTAAAACTAAAAATTATTCTTGCAGTTATCATACTATTCCAGTGTGCAGCTCACTATGTTTTGGGCTAAGTCGGGTGTTGGGACTTAAAACTAAAAATTATTCTTGCAGTTATCATACTATTCCAGTGTGCAGCGCGCTGTATTGTGGCACTAGTCGGGTTTTTTTTCTTTACCTTATTTGGTTTGTGGAGTGCCATTTATCATTATAATATCTCTACCAGCTTTATGTATGCGCACAACGCTAAGAATTCTCTACCAGTCGCTCCGTTTGACTTTAATAGTAATATTTTACAGGTTCGATTCCCCTCACGGAATCTTTGATGTTACATTGCCATTTGAAAATATTTTAGTACCTAAGTACTTAATAGTAATGTTTTATCAAGCAACGGAAAGAGTATCAAAAATTCAAAATCATAAGCTGCGTGTCCACTAGATAGGTGTGAAGAAACGTCAGCTATATGTTTTTAAGAATCAATAGAATAGCTCAATTTATCCGAATCGACCCGAGCTAAGCGACGCTATGTAAAAGGAGCGACTCTATTGGTTCTAACAAACGCACTCAAAGCTAGGCATCATCGCACATATGAACATCTTTTTCAGTGTGTTAGTGACCATAGTATATGGTGCAGGCGCTAAATGAAATTCGTTTGTTACTATTTACTATTTTGTGGTAGGTAAGAGTTTTGAGGATATGAAAATGTAAGATAAAAACTGTACCTGTGGGTGGTTTTCCTGCTTTTCCTTATATGGAAAGAGTATTCAAAGATATTAATTTCACATGCTGCAATACACAATATTGTATTGAAGTAGGTACATCATTAGGTACCTACTATTAAAATAACTATATATACACACACACTGTTACTTACACTGTTTGGTGTTTTGAAATTATCTGTGTTCAAATAGGTACGAGTAGTTATCAACTGCTTCAGTTATAACTTTCTATGTACATATTTATTTACATATTTATAACTTATCGAAATTAAATCCAACTTTCTACATTAATTTACGTGACTATAACATTAATAAATCGTGAGTACGTAGCAGTAATTAGTAAGTAATTAAAAAAAAATACCCAATTGAAATCTGATCTAAGATATATCTATATCAAAATCGGAGATTTTGATACCCCACCTTAGGGTTGCCAACAGTTTTTTCGAAAAATATAGTAGATATTTGTGGCTAAAAAATATAGTACGACCCAAAAAAATATAGTACAAAAATTAGAGCGGTGTTTTGTAGAATATTTCGAAAAAATACGTATTTTTTCCACTTAACCTTTTTTTCACACTTTCAAATACTCTTTCTTTCTTGAATATAAAAAAAAATGTTCCCGACATTCAATCTTTAAATTATGAGCACCTTTTTTATGGCTTTTCTTTTTTCCCTCTACATACTCGTAGAAAACAGTCCTCTGTAAATGCAGAGAGGAGGAATTTATAATAGAAACAACTTTTTACAAATTATGCCAAAAATATTGTATTTTTGCGTACTATATGTGCTTTCAAAAATATATAGTACGCTGAGCTGAAATATAGTACAATACTATATATTATAGTACGGTTGGCAACCCTACCCCACCTATCAAAAATCCCCACAACAACAAAAAAAAACAAACTATGCATTCATAGAACCTCTATAAAATTGTTCATCAAGATTAGTTGAGAAATACGACATGCAGAGGACTACCAATATACAAACATACTGACAGATGGAAGCAAATTTTGTAAGACGTGAAGCATAGACTTCCTTTTGTAATTGCCTATTAACACACATTGCTTATCCCTTCTACCTACTTACTCTTTTAGGTTTCTCATCTTCTTTCTCCTTCATTTTCTTTGCATAGTCTTCTTGGTAGTAGTCAAAGATGATGCACTGAAGAGCCGTAGCGCCGTAGTTGGCACGAGGTGGCGGCACCGTTTGAGTATCCACTGACTAGTTAGAAAGGCAAGTTACATGTGAGACTACTTCAGTGAGACTACTTCACATGAGACACTACAAAGGCTTTCTACAGTGTCAAAGAATATTTAGATTTAGATGTTTACTTTACATAAGATTCATTCGTTGACTCTAATTATGTTAATAATTGTTAATTTTTATTTAGAAGTAATGCTTAGATTAAGTTACTATAATATTGTATGTCCGGGATGGTCAAACTGTTGATACTTTATAACACATTTCCTTGTCACCCTATTGTACACAGTTATTCAATAAATATTCTTGATTCTTGATTCTTGATTCTTGTATGTAACTTTGTTACTCACTTACGCAAAAACAACAAAACCGATTGTGATGAGACTTGGAACGTAGATAGCTAGAATAACACATAGAGTATACTTATTACTTTTATCCACATCCTAGCTACGGGATGAGGACTTACACGGCTGAATTAGAAATATTAAAAAAAAACAAACCCGTCGTGGAAAATTGTAGGTGAGAGCAGCACGTTCGCAGAAATTGAACTGATTAGCCAACTTCTGGACTCTTGGTCTGATTTCGAGTACTTCATCTCCAGTGTCTTCAGGACCAGCTGCTGCTTCTTCTATCATGGAAGATGCAAAACATTATTAATTTTAAAGGAACATCATGTTGAACGTTAAGATTTTTATAACAACTGTTGTATTGTAACCATATTTCGTGCAAATAAATGACATTCATTCATCTAGGAACAAAAGACGACGAATGTAGGCATATAGAAATTATTCGAAAATTACAAAATAATGCATAATAATGCCTACTATATAAAAATTGTTTTATAGAATTATTCGATTGATTTATACTGTAGGTACGTATCCAATGCATGGGCATAGCCTGTAATGTGAAGGCTTGTTGTCCGCAACTAAAGAAACTTCTCTAATCGGGTACTCTTTGAGCGATTGTTCTTTTTTGTATATGGGAGAACTTTTATATAAATTTTGCCACGGGCACCTATTCTACAATTAAAGGTCATAGCCCACTTACACGACTCCGCTCCCACCCGGCAAAAATAATATAATTCAAATATGGGCTTTAAATATTGGTCTTTAGATATATTTTACATTGGCATCATAAATTAGCAGACAGCTCGCTTTCAGCGAGCTTACCGCCGTCAGACTGCTCGGGAGTTGACGCTTCGCTGGCCGCACGCTTACTGCTAGCAGTCGTCGCGCGCGCCGTCGCGGAGTGTTGCCAACCGTACGATTTAAATCGTACGGTACGGTAAAGGCGGGTGGACAGCTGGCCGTCTGCTAGCTGTCGCCGCGTGGACTGCTGGTTGCCTGCTAGCTGTCGCCGCGTAGACTGCGAGCAGTCGTCTTAGTTTAGGGCAGTGTTGGAGCAGAGTCGTTTAAGTGTGCTATGACCTTAAGATGTCTCAGCCATGCCTCAGCCCTGTTTAATTTTTTTTTCGAAAACGACCCAAAAGTTTTTGGTAATTTAGCAAAATTAATACCTAATTGAAGAAATATTTGTGGCGAGATTTAACGTCAGCATTTGTTCAACCTAAAATAGCAGGAAATATGCAATAGATTCCGCTTGTTACGACATCGAAGTGAAGTTAAACATATCATACTAAGCGGACGTAATACAAAACAAGGAGTAAGAAATAAAAATCAACTGTCCAATAACCAACCAAAAATTCTATTAAATCTCAACAAAAGAGCCAGACACGACAACCAAACATTTTCAAAATTGGCCACAATAAGCGAAATAATTTAAAGTTTTTGAATTTTATTTTAGGCAGTCTGGTAACAAAGTCGGAGTTAATATAAACGAATTATATTGCGTTCCCTAGTATGAATGGTAGGAAGGCTACTTACTTTCTTCAGGCTCCCCCTCCTCCCCGGCGGCTTCCCCTCCTTCTCCTGGCTCTCCATCGTCAGGAGGAGCTTCGGTTTCCGGGGGAGCTTCGACCGCCTCCGGTGGTGCTTCCGCTACTTCGTCCTCTATTTCAACGATATAACTACGCTTAAAAAGAATATTACAAACATACAAGATAGGTGTGAAAATCATAACCCTTTCTTTACAGCTGGGTACAAAAGGTGGCTTTAGGCGTCTGTCGCTATTCTGAACTACGAAGGAATGGTAGCCAAACTTTCCCATTTACACATAGCCGCAAGTGAGCACAACAAAGGTTTTATGGATTCAAGAGATTAGAGAGGGGATTCATCCCGTAAAAGGGTTTAAATAAAAATAGGAATGAAAGTTTGTATGAATTTATAATGGGAATACCTATTGGGCTATAGGTAGGGTAGTATGGGTACTACTTCGTCCATCTAAGCTGGCCTAGGTGTAGAAAGGACACTTATCGTGTAAAATTTGTATAGAGCTACCTTCAGGTTTACCCTCTTCACCGGCTCCTGGTTCTGCTGCTGGTTCCGGTTCTTCTTCTTCTTCTTCGTCGGCAGCAGACTTCTTCACCTTAGCTCGTTTCGGTCCGGCGTCATCAAAGCCCACCATACCTGAATTTTGTTTATTTGCGGCGTCATGTTTGTTTAAAGCCATGATTCTATTAGGCAAGGCAACATACAACTTGTATCATGTTGTATTTGTAGGTGTGACGTTATGTATAGAAACAAGTCTTGCCTAGTGGAATCGTGGCTTTACGAAAAGCTTTAAATACATATAAATATCGGATTAAGCAGTAAAACATAAGTATAAAAATGTACAATAGAAAAAAAACCGCTAAATTATATATAGGTAGGTACAAATACAGCATATATTCTCAAATCTGTGTGCCTGCGCTGTGTAAATCACCTAGATTACATATCAAAGACAATATCTTTGCCTTCTGTTTACCTAGGACCTCTAAAATGATTTAAAAGGTTTACTACGATTTGCCTTCTTATCCATTCAATTACCCGCCTAACTTAGTTTACATTTACCTATATTTGCATTAAAGAAAAGTTTGTTTTGCTTGTCTTGATGAACAAAAGTCTATTTCAAACATGAAAGAAAATGAAATATGCTCCGAATATTGAAATGATTTGTTGACTAAAAAAATATATATCGGTGAGTCGTAGTGCGACGTTAACTTTCGTAAGTGGCGATTGATCTTATAAAACGCGAATTATTTTTATAAGTACAGTGATGGTAAAATGTTTTTGTTAGACTTAAAAATATTGATCTTACGTCAAAAAAATTGACAGGAGAAGGAATCGTTGGTTTCTCGAATTCGGTTCAAAAATCCTTTTGTTAATTGGATTTAAATCTACGAATCGAAAGTATCGTCCGTGGTAAAATTTTGCTTATGAAGAATGTTAAATGAGTGTATACTTTAAGTAGGTCTACCTGCAATGGTGCCAAATGGTTACACCCTCATTTAAAAATTCGTATCCACGAAAATACATACCGTAACCAGCAGCGATTTGCATTTTAGCCTCATCAGAGTCCTTACGTATAGCGGTGCCCTGATATACGAACAAAGGGTACGCTTTCCCAAAAGTCGGTTTCGGCTTGGCCACAAACTTTCCAAGTCCGTAGTGATAGGCCACTTCGTCGGCCACCCATTGTGGATTGTGTGTGGTCAGAATACGGCCAACTTCTTCTTCTAAATCCTATGGAAGAAGTCACTCTTTTAAACAATTCTGTAATACCTAGTAATGACCCAATAAATATTTTGGCGTCACTTAAAACAGAAATTAAAACAAACTGGGGGTTTGCACAAAACAATCTACCACGGTTGTTGATCTTACTGAGCAGACATGAATGTTATACTGTCGTATAACATTTACTTTCCAAGTTTTAGAAACAGTGATAGCCCATTTCAACTCAAAACCTTGAGAATCTAAGGTGATTAAAAGCACAGTCAATAAAATAATACAGTAGAAAAGGTGCTCAGAGACGTTTGCGTCCAAAGTCAGAGAACTTTGTTTTGAATGTTGTAGTTATAAGAAAACTATTAACATACATTTCATTACATAAGAGAGTGTTTTTCTTGACTAGTTTTAAACTTATGTACCTAATCATACTTATCGTTGCAGCTGTGTCACTGTTTTTCTTTTTATACCGTGTTAAAAGGCCCTATGGTTGCCACAGCAATGATAGTAACACATAATCGGTGCAACGTTATAAAAAGTTATAATAAGTACCTACCTACACGCAACTACTGAGCGCCAAAAAGTGTTAAAGAATATAGGATTTACTTACAGCTTCTGGTACTTCTTCCTGATCATCCGGTTTAATTAGTGCTCTAGGCTTTAACCAGTCTAACCCCTCATCTTCCGTTAAATTGCCTCTAGACTTGTTTGCCGCATCTTTCTGCCAAAGGAAACGACATAAAGAACCATGCAAACAAACATGAGAAAAACATTATGATAAAAATTAATCGTTTTTAATCGGAAACATAAGTTTAATTTCAATCCAACAACACCAAAGAAAAATTAACATAATGCTACATACATCTAAGCATTGCAATGTTGTGTTTAAAAGAGTCTTATCTTCATTAATGTTTAGGGCTCGTTTTACCATAGCCTTCAACATTTTGAATTCGGTTTTTTAATACGGACGAAAAGAAAGCACGCAAGCACCCGCTGACAGCAAAGGAAACACTGGTCGGTTCTTTGCTTTGCAACCTCCAAGGATTTACGAGTATAATGTTCTAGGGAATATTTGCATATTATTTGATGGCTCTTTATTGGGCATGGTCATGTAACTTGACTATAAATAATTCGAAGCTCTTTAGCTACTTAGCGAAGCAAGCGTAAACAAATGTTAGAATATTGCATGTTTCAAGCGGACTAGATTGTATCCTTATAAATTTATGCCTATTAAAATTTTGTTACCGTGTTTTATTTGACATCACGAAAGTAGAGTTGGTTTCATACTTACATCCGAATCACAGTCACTAAAGTCCTCAGTTTCGGATTCGCTCAGCTCAGGTATTTGATCTAATGTTTCGATAGACATTACCAGTATAATTAGAAACAATTAAGGTTGCCTGGATGTGACCGCACCCAGCAGTACAGAATATTGCGCGACTTTTGTTTTTTTTTTTATTGGAAATATTAATTTTGTATAGAATAAAGCGTTCTATTTACCTATCTATCTTTTTACCAAAGATTTTCAAGAAACTAGGTGCCTGACATTAGCTCGCATCAAGAAATATTAGCAGACTGAATAAATGAAAGCTCAGTGTAAATTGTGCTGCATTTACCTTGTCATTTGCACTGCCAACTTAAGGTCAGAAGCTAAGTTATGTTACGGTTGTTTTACAAGTTAATGTAATGCAGATATTGCAGTAATATCTTAATGTACAGAGCGCAATGATAGTCAAACGAAAATTTGAATTTATTTTATGATTTATCTTAAAAATAGATGCTGAACATTATTTTGCTCACCACGTTGAGGCAATAGCATCGCTCGCTTAGAATCAAGCTGTCCTATTGGTCTAAGAAATCTATTCCCCGCTACGGATGGTAAAAACGCAGCCTTACGGGCCTTTGGCCGTGCTATGATGTTAATAGTTTGATTCGCGCCGAGGGATAAACTGTTCTTCAAAAAGTACTTATCTATACCTACCATAAGGCTGAGGTACCGACTTCAACCAAAAGAAGTGGTTGTTTACCCTCCAAATCTCCTACTTTTCTGGTTGAAGGCGCGCGCGCTCCGTCGCGCCTGTTCCCTGGCGCGCCGATAGCAACTTGTCTTGATATTTTGCGGACGGAAATGCCCAAACTGTGCACGTATTAACGTATCAACTCATGGTAGATATAGATACAGGTACAGATAACAATAAACAGCTACTTAAAAATCACATTAATGTTTTAACGGAGCCCTAAAACTGTAACGATTCTACTGTATTTCGAATAAAATTTAATGACGTATTTATTCAACTTGAAATAAGTACAGGTTGGTAATTGAATATTAAAGTTATTTGAAATTTAAGAAATCGCGTACTTATGCCAAACAATGTTAAAATATAAAAATAGTAATTATACATTTATTTATTTATTTATGAATTATCCATAATCGTCCCACAGCTGGGCTTCACTTTCGTTCCTTATTATTAGAAAATAAGTTGTTTCTCTTTCACTGGGCGATAAACTTATTTTTTAGTTTTTTATTTGTACATACTTTAGGTGCAACATATTTGCAAACTGTACATTTTAAGTAAATTAGTTCCCAGCGCTATAGGCGTGTCACCAAATTCTAATTAGTATCCGTGGCTGGCATAAGGTAGTACAGAGCGATATAATCACGAACCACCGCGACAATCAAAAGCCTATTGTAAAACCAGGGAGGTATTAAGCCAGGGGCATCCCGTCCTAGAGGCAGGAAGTCACGTCCGTCTCACCAGTACGGCCGGGCAGTTTAATATTGAAAACAATTATTTTTATAAACGAATCATAATATCAGTAGATAGATACCTACAGTGATATTCCACAAAACCTTTTTCAGTACCACTTTTTTTACGAAAATACTTAACACCTAAAAAGATGTGCACGAATTTCAGGAATATTTTTTCCATAAAAGTATTTTTCACGAAAAACTTTTTACAAATATCGACCAAGATTAGTAACGTCAACTACGAGTATATAATTATGTATTCTGTGGTAATGAGAATAATCGATTGAGCGGACGAAGTAATTAAGCTTTCTAGATAACATTTTTCTTTGCGAAAAGTCTATTCGCGAAATATTACCAGAACCAAACAAGCAACTACTATGTTAGTGCCCAAACGTGGCAAGATATAGTAGCCATAGCCACCATTGCCCCAACCTCAATCCATCCCTGCGACAGTATACATACATTAACTGTTCGTCTTTGTAATCAGAATAACATAACTACTTGCCTTTTGACCCGTGCCCGCAACAAACGTTCGCTTACGGTTTACTCAAACAATTTACATAACAAACTACCGAAAATATATTTTTAAACGATCAGTGTTGAAAAATCACGATCGTTAGCAAGTATCTATGTGTATTGAATAAATGGAATATTAGTTCAGTGAAATATAATAATGGTTAGAATGTGTTTTGTGAATGTGTTTTTTCGAACATGGACTGTAAACCGGTAAGTGTTTATAAGCTTGTTTGTTAGGGATTGTCCTCTAGGAAGAAACAGATACGATACAATTATTCCCTAAGTAACTCATTGTAACAGATTTTAAATGACTCTACATTCGATTTTTCTTCTGTTTTCGCGAAATCAATCCTGAAGAAGGGACCTGTAAAGGTCTTGAAATGTTGAGCGTTGAAACAATGCTAAAAGTAATAAATACCACGCGATTAAAATCGAAAAATGTCTTTAATTACTCTAGATTATGTTAGGTACTTAAAATATTGTTTGCCTGTATAGTGGATAAGTGATTGTATCTCAAATTAAGACTCTATGTAAATCACACCATAAATATTCTTGATTCTAGGATAAGATTCATGCTGAGTTTCATGTATGAAACGTAGATAAAATAAAGTTTATGTTTCATACATGACTCTCTAGTCCCGAATTAAGCAACTAGGCTTGTAGAATGGGCGTTAGACAACGAATATTCTATACCTATACAACTTATCATAATACTTTAGGTACTTTAAAAATACAAAAAACTAGAAACGTGCATTAACAAAATGATTTATTTGTTTAATATTCTAATGAGTAATTTTAAGCTAGGTATCTAGGGAGGTAAGTCGGTGTATGTATGATTTATTAAATTAATATTATCGTTTGTTCTCTAATAGGTAGGTACTAACGAAAACAATCACAGGTATACAATCTATTTTCATAAGTTTACAACGTTGTGAAATAATAATAAACTATGCACGAGTACCGATTGAGAGTTCGTTTTGGGTGTCGAGAATATGAAAACCGGCCAAGTAACTTGAGTCGGACTCGCACACTAGAACTCCAGTTAAAAATCCTTTAGAAAATGAACCTTTATTGACAAAATATTAAACTTTTCAAAATGTCGAATTTATTAAAATATTAAATTCCTAAATAGTTGTTTAAAACACTTATGGTGAAAATCGTCTTTTTAACCTCTCAGCTTTCGCCGACAAAAAATAAATGTCTAAAAACGAAATCGAAATCACAAAGAAAAGTTGTACCGTTTCCGAAACCACTAATTTGACTATAAACTTTTCAGATTCTAAAACGCTACCAACCACGACATAATAACAAAACAATGAGTTGGATTCGTGAAAGTTTTCCGTAAACTCTTTGATTTTCCATCAGAAGCTTGATGGTTAAACGTTTTTAATTAAGTTTCGACTGAATTTGATAGCTATGAACGGTGGAATCAAATTTTATTATCGTGTATAAATAGCATTTAGGGTAT
Source organism: Idaea biselata (assembly GCA_958496205.1). Classification (NCBI taxonomy): domain Eukaryota; kingdom Metazoa; phylum Arthropoda; class Insecta; order Lepidoptera; family Geometridae; genus Idaea; species Idaea biselata. Next base: position 17,463,273 of record OY292395.1, read on the forward strand.
TTCGCTTTGTATTTTCGGGTTTTGTGAGTAAAACAACAATTTCGATTTCCTTTTAAAGACGTCGGAACTCGGATTTCCTTAGGTAGTAGCAGAGTTTGGTGCTCGGTTTCTAGAAATTTTAAGCGACCGTTTTTAAACTAACACGATCGGAACATATTTTTACTTTTTAACATAGTCTCTTCGCGACTTAGACTTATAGTAACAGTAGTAGACTGTAGTAACATAGTCGAAACGAAGTAAAAAAAAAAGTAACAATCAAAATTAAGACCCGGGTAAATATGTAAGTACGTTCTAAATCCACGATTAAATTCATGTAATGGATTAATTTTTATTCATCGATAAAACTAATGATGGTTGGTAATATTTAGAAACCAAGCATTCGTTTCTCACAAGAAGTTAAGGAAAAAAACAAAGTAGGGACTTAGTAATATATTCATTTTCATAAATTAATGTACCATCCATCTATCTACCTACCTACCTATCTTTTCGCCTACACTATTTTGGATTTTGATTCATTCTGTTACGTAGACGACTTAGATGTTTAGATTCAATCTAACATCTTACCATCAATCAATAACAATCTTGTTGTTATTGTTACTTCAACATAGAATTTTCAAACAAGCATTTTTAATACGAAATTGAAGAGGGCTGTGAATCGCACTGTTTCTTTAGCACGATTTAGGGTCACTGCATACGTAACGTTTCCCGGACGGGGCGTGTCAATTTCTACATAGAAAAATCCCGTGCCATCCTCCCATCGTCGCCCCGATGGGATTTTTGAATGTAGAAATTGGCACGTACCGTCCGGGAAACGTTACGTATGGAGAGACCTTTAATGATCGATCATTTATGACGGGCATAGGAGACCGTAGCCATAGCCATATTCTTGTAGACCCGAGCTACAGGACCCAAACATTTTGGCCCCTTATTAGGTTCAGTGAGCCTCTAAGTATACGTTTAATACTTTAAAAATTCAATATATAACGCACAAACAGAGTTGCGTGTACAAAAGTAAAGTTGATTGATAAGCTTCAAGAATAATAATTGTAAGTCATGTGTGACTGATCATGGCTCATTTTCAACGACCAATGGAAATGAGCCATAAAATAAATTATCGTGATAGCATACAATTTATTAACGATTTCCGTATCCTAGTCCCTTTGTGGTTTCATTATGAATCCGAATTTCATTGTGGTTTTCAGTAGGTACAATCCTACTCTTAGGTAACTAATAAAATAACATTGGAAATGCGTATTTTTTGTTAGACTTTTTTTTGTTCTTATTGTCATTAATTATTGTCATCTTGGCATTAAGGCTGGTTTCAGAGCTGCACGGAAGATCCGTACGGTTGGGCTGCATGCACGAGTTAGGTCCTGTAGTTAAGACGTGAAATCGTGAAGACGTAGAGACTCAGCCTCTAGCCAGAACATACCTACGGAAAGAATTGCTTTGAAAAGATTTTCTAACGTGTCAGGCTCTACTCCTTAGGTGTGATCTGTACGAATATCCCGGACACCTGTGCAACGAGCTTAGGTAGGTAGGTAATCAAATCTTATCGAGCTTAGGTAGGTAGGCTGGTATAAGTAATTTGACTACTTATACCAGCCGTTTCCACCAGCGAGCGACTAAGATGATTGTACTTATGTAGGTAACTGATGTAGATTTAAAAGGCAATCAAAAGCAACCAAAGGACGTTCATGTAGGTTTATTTTTTCCATGATTTAATGTTTAGTTTATTATGAACTTAAGCTATTAAAATTATTAAGGTACGAACACTGTTTATTTTTATTAAGCATGGTAAGATGGCGTATTTACTCGTATCACAGTAACTCTCTTGAATGTATAGATAATTCACAAAAAAAACTCATTGCTAAATGTTGGTCTCATGGTTCATCGCAAGGTGCAGTTAAAGGGGTAAGAAGGGGTAGATACCAAGGGGGTAGGTTTACCGGAAAGAGGAAGGTGCCGTTATTTTCTGTAGTCACGATATTCCACACTACTGTAACTTAGTTTTTGACGGCTTCCGCTTTACTAACTACAGTGGAGTTTGTCATTTTTTGAAAATATTAAGTTCCTGCACTACATATTATTATTATTGCCCTATTGCCCCCATTTCTTTTGGTCTCTTTGATTGAGACGTATTTTAACACGTCTCGTATTTTAAAACACATAGCATTCCAAAATTTTTTTTTTTCACTTGCGGCGAGGCTTGAACTCGCGTCTTTGGGTCAGTACCCCAACGTCCTTTCCAACTAGACTACGCAAGCTCACGTCTCGTGCCGTGAAAACTTCCAATGCTATATTCTCCTTTGATTTTTTACGATTAAGGCTCGTTAGAGCGCCATCTATTTAACGCTACAGGAACAACTTTCCAGTTGTTTACACCTGCGTCGTAATGGTTAACTTTACAGTTAACTCATTAAACGTAAGATGTCGCTTTTTCCATTACTATAAATTTCTATTAATTTTTGTATGTAGCTCAAGGCTATTTTGTTTAGAAAATTTATTTTCAAGGAAAAATAGCATTCAAAAATTTTCACTTGCGGCGAGGCTTGAACTCGCGTCTTTGGGTCAGTACCCCAACGTCCTTTCCAACTAGACTACGCAAGCTCACGTCTCGTGCCGTGAAAACTTCCAATGCTAATTTTGTTTTTAATTAATGTCAAAGTTTGTCCCTCGGCGCTGTCTGGAAAAAAACGTTCTAAACTATAAGGCCGCCCATTTGTGCAACTATTTAATAAGCTTATTTTTTAAGTTATTCATAAACTTTTTTGTCCGATATACCATTGCTTGTTCTACGCGTGTGTAAAATATATACCTACAATATGCAATTTACTAGTAACTTTAAAAAATATCTTGAAGTTAGATACTTACTTTATCAATTCGTCCCTTTTTGTGAAGAGAAATGGAAACAAATTACAATGTTAAATCAAACTGCGAAAAAATGACAGCAAATAAATTCTTAATTACAATCGCTTTTCGCGGTTTCAAGTGGGGTTGCCAACATGTGTTATGCAAAATCTATGGTTAGATATTACAATCGGTTTTTGTTCTTTTTGAAAAGAAATGCTTTTCAAAAATTAGCACCCGACAGTACTTGAACCTGCAACCCTGACATTCCCTGTCACGCGCCTACCAATTGCGCCACAGGTACTTGATCGAGCTTTCGTGATGAAATTATGAACTGCATCTCTTCATTATCTTACGACTGAGGCACGTAGTAGTTGTTTTCTCAAAATATCGAACCGAATAAATAGATTCTAGGCAAGTATTTCATTTTCAGTTAAGTAACCGTATTTGTATAACCTACAATATAAAAACTTATATTTTTACTAAAGGTACTTTTTGTAAATATGTTTTAACAATTTGTCTGTAGTTGTTGGTTGGCAACCCCATCGATAGATAAACATTTACACGAAATAGTTAAAAGGTACCTAAGTATACAGCGTATAAGTAAAAATATAAGAAATCAGCGCGGATATACACACCTACATACATTATGTACATACAAATGTAAACTTACCTACTCATATAGGTACCTATAACATTTTGTAGACATTTTATATTATAAAGATTATTATGTTTGATTTTTGTGATATTTACATGTTAGTTTTATTTACAAAAGATAACCAAATTGTGCTAAAAGCTGTGCCGATAACAGCGTCAGTCAACAACTCGAACATATTGATCCAGTCATTTAAGTTTAAATTAGGTAAGAATCTCGGAATTCGAGATACCCAGCTGTAAGTCTGTAAATACTTCTTGTATATTGACACCCTAAAAGTTGTCTCAAAACCTACTTATGGTAGGGTGTGCGCAACTATTAAATTTCAAGGTTAAAGGTCACTAAAATCGGTTTTTGCGCTTTTTTGTAAACATCTCATTTCCTATGGGTTTTTTGCTTTTTGTATTTATTATCAATATTGTAGAATACAAAATTCTCTACAAATTTTGTTTAAAAAAAAATTAAGGTATTACCAATAGGAAATAAGATGTTTACTAAAAAAGCGCGAAAACCGATTTTTGTGACCTTTGACCTTGAAATTTAATAGTTGCGCACACCCTACCATAAGTAGGTTTTGAGACAGCTTTTAGGGTGTCAATTAGGGCATGAATCCCGGGATCCCACGATATCGTAATCCCGGGATCTCGGACGCAAAAGTTCGATATTGTAATCCCGGGATTGAGTGATTCGATATCGAGATTTGAGCAATTTACTATTTGGGTATAAATTAAGGTTTTTAGCTATATTTTTCCTCATGGAATGATTGAATAGAACTATTAAAATTAAACCCAAATTAGTCTACCCCTGAGGAAGAGATCTGTAAAGATTTAGAAGCGTAGGGAATTGGTAAAATGTTTAAAACAATAAAAGTAACGTGATTCATTGCAATTTTTAAGACAATTATTTTTTATACAAGCTCGCATGCAATTTTTTTCTGCTAACATCATTTTAGTGGTGCGCCTAGAATTTGGCGCGAAAGTTTAGACACTTTCGGGTTTAGGGTATTTGTCCGCCATATTTCCAAAATGATGGGGTGGACGGCCCTCGGGGTAACTTATTTACGAAATGAAACCACTAGAGTCTTAAATATATTAAATATTTTAAATTTAACACATTTTTATTGTATTAAATTCGCCTTTTTAACGATATCTAAAATCTCAGTATCAATCCCGGGATCCCGGGATTGGGCTCTTAATATCGATATCGTCCCGAGATTGAAAACCTTCCGATATTGCATGCCCTAGTGTCAATATACAAGTATTTACAGACTTACAGCTGGGTATCTCGAATTCCGAGGTGAACTTACTAATAACTGGATCATATGGTTTGTAGTAAGCAGAAACGCATCACAGGGCGTGCAAATGACACACGATTTTTAGTAGTACATTTAAATCAGGGGTGGGCAACATTCGTTGAAGGTGAGCTCTCAACGCGAGCAGAACGGAATTAGAAATTGGCATAATCCCCACTAAAAAAGGTCCTCGCCAGCTACCTATCCACATTTTAGCCAAAACAGTCATTTTTTGTTTAAAATTTGAATAGCTAGGCTTTGCACTAATAGAAGTTTTTGCCACCAGCGATTGTGTTGGTAGTTACATAGAAACTTGGGAAACGCTTCCGGTATATGTGTTCTTTCCTCTGCTCTGTTCTTATTATGTTGGGTGCCAAAACGATGTTTTTTATTTTTAAATATGAGAAAAATGACGATTTAATATTATTATAGGCGGGTAGGTAGGTCTCAGTTAATTTATGAGTTAGCCTTAGTATTGACAGAGACTTTCCGTAGATAAAATGTTTTGTACATACAATGACAATGGAACAGGAAATATGTATTTTTGATCGGTGAAATGTGAAATGATTAATTTATAAAAAATACGTTTTTTGGTGGGTACGTATTCGAATTTCTAAAATTAAAATATCAACAGTTAAAATCCCGACGGTCAAAACCCCTAAAATTACAATATCTAATGGTTGGTTGCTCTAATTTCAAAATAATGAAAGTTTTAAAATATCGAATGGATATTTTATCGAAGTTCATAAAAATTAAATTTACAATATCTACACATGTTTTATATAAAAATCTAAATACCTAACTATGTTAACCACGAAGAAAACTAAACGGAGCATATTGAAAGTCAAAATACCAACATAAAACATTAAAAACAACCGACGGGGAAAATGTGGGTAGATAGAATTATGAACTTGCGGTTTAGTGTATTTGTTGTGTGTATATGTTAAGTATTAGTTATCCATATTTTATTACTGTTATACCTTTTTTAAGGTATTATAAAAGCAAATACGGAGCACCCCGACTTGGTTAGGTTAGGTTAATGTTAGAACATGATTACAAGCGCCTTTTCTGTAAATAAAAAAGGCGTGATGTATAAAAATCGCACTGTATATGAAATAAACATTATGCTAAATATAATGTTTTTATTTATAGTATTAGGCGTGTAATCATGTTCTAACATTAACCTAACCTAACGAAGTCGGGTTGCTCCGTATTTGCTTTTTATAATACCTTAAAAAAGGTATAACAGTAATAAAATATGTATAACTAATACTTAACATCTACACAGAACAAAATACACTAAACCGCAACGTCTATCTATCCACATTTTCTTTGTCTATGTTGTTTTTAATGTTTTATGTTGGTATTTTGACTTTCAATGTTGTAAACTTCGATATTGTATACTTATAGATTATGATTGTTGATATTTTAAACCATTAGGGATTCTGAATGTTAGAAATTGCAAACTTAGGTGTTTTATACTTCGATGTTACATCATTAGTGAATTTGAAACATTAGATATTGTAATTTTAGGGGTTTTGTCCTTCGGGATTTTAACTGTTGATATTTTAATTTTAGATATTCGAATACGTACCTTTTTGGTACCTAAAAATGTTTCGTGGGATCGTAATCCATTTTACAGACCACCGAAAGGATGAAAAGCCATAGCAGACCGGATCATGTCATACATAACAGTGGGGCTAAAATTAGGGTACCGTTCCACAAAAGGCAAAAAAGGCCCTTATAAGATCACATTCTTGTCCGTCTGTTTTCAGTTATGCAAAAAAATAATCAAACAAAATAATGTCGTAGCATAAAAGTTGTTCGTCTAGACGAGAACATTCCCTCTTTTTATACTTATCCACATGCATAATAACATCAAACCTGAATTTAAAAATTAAGAATCTATTCCATTTCGCATAATGTCAACATTTTAGCCCCGCTACGGCCGGATTCGAACTCTAAGTCGTAGTTTGCCCTGTGCGTGCCCACCCATGATGTAAACAATACGTAGCGCATACGCTTATGTACAGAAATGGTTAGGTATTTCGAATGACGCACATAAATGTAGATAAATAACACAGACACACATAGTCTAACAGAGGATTGTTGGTTCCAACATTATATATTTCTAAATTACAAACATTTTTGTGTTTTTTCTACGCTAAAGTTATAAAACTTTTTAATGCATTCAAAGAATCGCAAATTATGTCAGAATAAAGGTGAACGTAAAGTACACTAAAACTGAATGAACGACTTGACATGTATTCTATTACTGAATCGACTCAACACTGCCTCAGTATCGTTAGATTTAACTCGAACACAGTTCAGCAATTGTTGGTAATTTTGTAAGAAATTACTAATACCTACTTTAAAGCGACACTGCAAATTTTCTAAAGTTGTTGATCTTTTTTCGAAAAAAATTTAACGATGCTAAAGCGATGTTGAGACGATTTAGTTATAGTATACGTGACTATAGTATAACTAAACTGGTTATATGAATGTAGTAATATGCGATTTTTGAACATTTTATACAGGCTTAAAGTAGATAAAAGCATTAAAGCTTAACGCGATAAATTCGTTTAATAAAATCCGAATAGGACTTTAAAGACTAGGTTTCAGCGTCATCTAGATACAGGGACATAGGCACGAGCGACCTAGGTGTTTGATACCTATACCTTCGGGTGTTTAAGTGGCGCCATCTAGGAAAGCTTCTGAAACCCGAAGCTTTTTACTGAACCTTTTTCTTTCGTCAATGTTGGAACCAAAACCCAATGTCAGACGAACATTTGGACATACACAAATGGTAACAAACATCGGCCAAGACGGACATACACATAGCCTGGGTATTTACACAAACATCGGCCAAGACGGACATACACATAGCCTGGGTATTTACAATGGCTTCTTCATGCTCTAACTAAATTCCTTACTCACTCGAAGACGTTTTAGGAGTATTCCTATAGATTTCTCCGTAGACTTTTTACGCCAAATATCGGGCAATCTAACTGGCTTACTCATGCCTGGTGGACTAGGTATCTAGATGATAGTAAAATGTTTATTAGATTAGGTATTTTCCTAGACAGATCTAGGGCTTATTGCTCTGTGAAGTGGCTAACTAACAACCACTAGGTACAAGGACAATCTGCATACCTAATAATATAGTGGAGTAACGGTTTATCTATACCGTGCAGTTGTTAAGCAGTGCCAATTAGGTCCTGAACTTTAATTTTTATATTGTAAAAAAATACTCATGGTACAAGTACATATAACTTTTTAATAGGTAAAAACACATAAAAAAAACCTTGTGATTTATGATGTTTGGAATGGTTTATATTTTTTAGATTGTTTTAAATATTAGAAATAAATCAAGGGTTGAGAACTGCACGAGTTAGGTCCTACAATTAAGACGTCGTGGTAAAGGTCCGGCTTTTTATACCGATGCGGTGGACTGGCCAGGGCATTAATGTATAGTTAGGTAAGTCCCGATACTCCATTGCAATCCCACTGTTTAACAAAAAAAACTACTCCCCTAAATAATGGAATAGAAAATACTTAGTTTATTTACATTGACTGCTGCACTATTGTTCCTTTCTATGGCAATGATAAACCCTTTGGACCACGAACGAATAGGAGTGTAAGTTCACACCTACCTATTACTTTTAGTCCACTGTCCAGACCTAGTAGGACAAAATAAGCTAGATAGATAACGTACCTAAGTACATGTAAAGTTAGTGCAATTTAGTTTAAAGTTATCATGTGAATACATACAAATACATTATCTTGTAATATTTCTTTGAAACTTTTGAATAAATAAAGAATCTACTCACGTATTGATTCACACCTACAATTTTCTTGAAAATTCTGTTTAGTCTACGTACGTTGTGTTCAGTTTGATCGATGCCACACATTGGTTATATAACTATGTTTATATTACATAATTCAAACTACTTAGGTACCTACTTAGGTAGGTATGATCTATGAGAATTTTAGCTGGTATTATAATATACTTCTTTGAGATAGGTATACCTAGTTACAAAGAAATTATTACAATAAGTTCAGTCTAAAAATAAAGTTGAAAACTAAAAACTTGCTAACACCTAAGTTTCTATCTCTGTTTAATGTAAAACACATGCGTTGCGTAAAACAAACCACTTACCTTCTTTGGAGCCATTCTATTCTTCTAAAAAACTATTTCTAAAAATAATAACTATAAAATACGTAGCTGGCTCCGAGAAAAAACTTTTGACAAAATGTAAATAATGAAAGACATTTGCGTGGTAGGAGAAAGAGATGCGCGCGCAGGGTCTCGTAACCATGACAACGGGAAGGACGTACGTAAGTCCCCACCATACCACTTCACCTCTGCATATTTGGTACCTCGATGTTGTTCATTCAATCTGCAATCCCAGTGAGCTTATAAAAACGAATTTGTCTATTCAAAATCTATTTCTACATCCCAGTCGGTAAGTCATTACTTGTGTTCTAATGTGTTTTGGACAACTAACTGAAAATTACCAGTCCAATTAGTTACAATATGGTAATTTGTAATCTCCTATTTTAACAACAGCATGCTCTGTTAGTGGTTAATATAAATGTGTTAGTTACCTACCTACCTCGTGTTTTTGTGAATTGTCTAAAGAAATAATAACCAATATAGAAGTCAATTTATGAAATTAGCGCTCTTAGGAGTCTATTTTTATTGAATTGATGGAGACAAAGAGGAAGGATTACGACTATGTACTTACCTACCTAAACCAAAGTGTAAAATAAATACAATACATTATGTAGTTTATAAACATTAATAAATAGATACGTACCTAAATACAAAGTAGCAATATTAGGTTATAAATAGCAATAAGGCAATGTTTATTCAGTTATTAACTCTTAGTTTTAATATTATGTTTACTATATGAATTATATTTTTTGATATAAAAATTGGTTTAATCGTTTTAAATTGTGTTTTTCTTTGCCATTTTACGTTTTCCTTTTAAAATTGTTTGACTATTGAATTGTAAGTAGGTATAATTTATCAACTTGAAAAAAATATATATTTATTTTAGTTATCCATTGTTCTATTAAAACTGGACTTTAATATGTAAGGATTTTTTTTAAATTAATAATGTTATTTCTTAATCACGTGGATGCTATTTTTCATAAGATGAAGCTACCTACTTAATTAGACCAACTTAGGTGCCCACTTATTCATACTGATAAGATTTTTTTATAACCTACAGAGGCAATAACAATATGTATGTGACTTTGTTACTCTTTCACGCAAAAACTACTGAACCGATTGCGTTGAAACTTGGAATATACATAGCTGGAGACCTAGAATAACACATAGGGTACTTTTTATCCCGATATTCCTGCGGGATCGGGACTTACGCGGGTAAAACCGCAAGGCATTTGGAGCGTATGTTCCTTATAGTAACCAGGTCCACTAATACATATGTTTTCGAGGGCTTTTAAGAGAGTTTTCGAAATAATTAAACTATCGAGAATTACGCGGGTTAAGGCCATGATGAAAATATAAGGGTTTCTTGTTGACTACGAAAACAAAAAAAAAAGTTTTTTTTACCATTTACCATATGAATTTTCCAGGAGAGTTCAAGCGTGAGAGTGGCAGGGAAATCAGTAAAACTGGCGGTGGTAGAGAACGCTCGTCCACTCCTGGCGCCACGTTTCTCGGAACCCGAGGACAGTGGCATCGACAGCGACGATCCCAGTCTGCTCAGAGCTGCGTTAAGCCTTCAGGTAAATCTTTCATTTACTTTATTTCACTAATCGGTTTAAAAAACAAAAACCATCAGCCATTGAAGTAACGCTACCTCATATTCAATTATAGTTTTGACGTTTTAAGCGTTTTCATTTATTGATAAGAGAAAACCCTAGCTTTTTAAAGAAGGCTATAGATTTCAGAAATATCTCCATAATCTTTTAACCTTTTTGAAAAAGGACCTAGAGGCTTGAGGGCCAGCGCCTCGACAAGACGCGATGACAACCCCCTCAAAGTATTAAGTTAAAAATTACAATGTCAGTCTAGTAATAAAATATCCATACTGATTTCAGTTAAGCGAAGAAAGCAGCTGCAGCGATGAAGACGCCTCTGAAAAGTCACTCTGTTGGGCACTCACACACATGAATACAGACGATAAATTGGTAGGTCTTTTTCACTGTTTATTATTCTACTATGAAATCTGTCGCTGCTCTCCCAAAACTACAGCCTCATGGAGTCTCTATATAGACTCTCTCTTGACTAGATTTTTTCTAGGCTAGCATGCTACATCGTTGCCTCGTCATCTCTTTCCATCGGGTGAGCTAAAATACAATCAAGCCAATATCGCATAAAAACTCTTAAAATTTCTGTAGAAATAACAGAAAAGTAAAGAACTGAGGATTTTAAAGCTGGTTAAAGACTGTTTAGATTGTATTGAATATTGTATGCTAGTAATGCACCACGTATGACAAGGCAAAAATACAATGTTTTTTTAATGCTCATCATCATCATCCGAGCGTTGTTCCCGGTTGCATCTCTCTCGAGAGCCCGGGGTCCGCTTTCCTATTTTTACGTCTCCACTTCGCACGATCTTCGGCATCCCGTGTAGTGAGGCCATTTGCACGCATATCCGATCTTACAACGTCAAGCCAGCACTTCTTGGGTCTTCCCAATCTGCCGCGGCCGGGCGGGGGCGCCATGGCAAGACATTTGTTTCCCACGTAACTGGCCGGTTTCCGTAGAACGTGGCCGTACCACCGTAAGCGGCATTCTTGCAGTTTGTCTGCAATGTCTCGGACATGAAGGCTGCCCCTGATGCGGGAGTTTCTGACGCGGTCTTTTCACAATGTTTTTTTAATGCTGATAGTACAGAAACAGTACCTACCCTCCCTGTTAGCCTCCTAAAAAGAAAGGCCATACCCACTTTTAATACCGTTAGGTATATAGAAAAGCAGCAGACGTTCTTGAAACGATAGAAATATTAGGTATAGGTATTTACTTTTATATTTTCAAATTGCAAGGAAGAGTAGGGTAGCTTTCTTCTAGGTAGGGAGGAATGCATGCATCATTATCGCTTTCCATTAGGTGAGATGAAATGGAAACCGATCTATCTATATGTATAAAATTATTTGTCCTGACTGACTGATAGATAAAAGCACATCCTAAAAGGCTGCAATTCGGAGTGTGCTTTCTTGATATTATTATGATGTAGGTAGCCAATTGGAAAGGGTTTTTCGAAATACCCATGGGACCAAAACTTACAAGAGTGAAACCGCGGTACACAGCAGCTAGTCTCATATAAGTAAAAGAAATATGTTATTGCAGAAGAAAATGGGCGATGCACACGAAACACTAGACATTCTAATAGAATGGACGTCTCAGACTGTCGACATGGAATCTTCTCTGATGGACTCGGAACCAGATCGGAACTCCCCTCCCCTCTTCGAAGTGGAACTGACGGCATCTGATGAAGACGATGACGCGTCGGTCCTGGAGCTGGTGATCCCGATACAGTCGCGGTACCAAAGGGTTCCAACGTCCTCGCCGAAGAAGGGCCAGAAAAAGCAGAGCTGTTTGTGTTTGGCTAAGCTGTTTTGTTGTTTGAAGAAGTAATTTCATTGGAGTTCAGGTAGAGGCTTGATATACATAGCGGTCTGGGCACGTAATATATAACCACATCGTCTCAACATCGCCTAACATTGTTAGATTTTTCTCGAAAACGTGCTAAAAGTAATAAACACCACGCGATTAAAATTGAGAAATGAATTTAATTTTAATTATTGGTAATTTAACAAGAAATTATAAACACTTCAAAAGCTTTAGTGTGGGTAACTCAACATAAGCTCCAGTCTTCTCGGGACCACGGCCGGTATAACCCGTTTGCCGAAACGTCGAGGTAATTAAAAACAATTATTATTTTCAACGCGATCGCGGTAGGTACTGTGAAGTTAAAATGTGTGGGGCCTAATGAAAGAAATATACGCGGATTTATATACATTCATGTCCACAGAGCGCCTTCGCCGCTTTGTATATCAATTTCCTTAGGTTTTATTTTTAATTTTATCTTAGGTTTGTCATCGGTAAGATATTATTTAAGGTTTTTGTGTATGACATATTATTTTATAATGATTATCATTTAGTTTGAAAATGAACATGATGTTGAAACATCAATACTAGAGCTCATGGTGTCTACTTTTAAAAACTTTTATTTCTTTTTTCGTTCTCTAATTTAAAATACATAACAAATGTAACTCTTTCCGCTATATTTTAAGCTTAAACCATAGTTTGTCGGAAAAAAAAAACATTTTCACGACCTCCTCCGTGCTTCGGAATACACGTAAAGCCAGGTCCCGGTTGCTATATCTGATAGCAGTCGTTTGGTCAAGTTAGAGGCCTTAGGCTCTATAACTTGACCAAACGACCTTAAAACTGTACCACTAGCGACACCACTACACGAAGAAAAATGCCTTCCTCCTTCAATTTTTTTTTACCACATACATACATACCTACATAATAATATATACCTACTTGTGTCGTCCACCGGAAGTACTTCGTAATCTGACTTTAAACCAAGTTTACATTTAGACATTATTTCGTAACAATGGGGCTTAGGTCCACCAAGGACCCTCCCCCCTAGGTACCAACAATATTTTTAGGGTTCAGTGGGCTAAGGGAAAACTGGACCCTTTTACTCAGACTCCACTGTCCGTCTGTCTGTTTGTCACCGTGCTGTATATCACATCAACCGTGATAGCTACCCAGTTGAAATTTTAACAGATGATGTATTTTTTATTATTTTTATGATTGCCGTTAGAATTGACTTTATTGTCCTATATCCCTATTTTATGTCCCTGTTTTAGAAACTAAGATCAAAAATTTAAACAAAAATCCCATACATTAATTAGAAAGTGACAGCTCTTTATTTAATTTTTCCTTTAAAATTTACAGTTCTTTTTTTCCATTTTTGATCTAAGATTCTGAAATAGAGTTTAGTTATTTATCCTTTAGTAGTCCTTGTCAATTTGGCCAAAAATATTGAAATCTCAATTAAGTAATAACTATGTGTCAATTAGGTATCCTTACTTACTTTTTTATTATTTATACACAATCTTTTATGTGTACCTATTAATTAATCTTGGTATTTTGAGTGAGAGAAAACTTAACGACTTTTGTACAATAAGGCGCGTCGCTTACCTACTTCGCCTGCAGTGGGACAAATTTACGGGCTAACAAAATAAAATGTGGTTGCTATATGAGTGAAATGTTCAGTCAGAGCATTGGGTCTGCCTCGACTGTATGACACGTGAGCGTTGCGCCTAAGTTGATCTCCATTTTTAGGGTTTTCTTACAAACTTACATTTCGACAAAATGGATAATCATTCACCTATAATGTAATGATGTAAAAGTGGATATTCACTTTTGTTGTCTATCTATAAGTTGTGGCTACATTATTAATTGTTAAGAAACTAAAAAATATTTTTATAATTCCATTAGGTTTTAGGAAAAATTAAAATAATTTGTAATTAAACCTAATTCATTTGTGATTTTTATATAATTTATATAATAAGTATACCTATTTATAATTAACTTTGGATAGTCCGTTAATGTTATCCTTTTCATGAATTACAATTCGCGCAGCGGTGTGCGTGCCGATCGGACGTATTCACTTCGTATTAAATTTTACTCTCATGTGCCAAACAAAAAGGGAGCTTAGACAAAGCTAAATAACGTTGCTTATCCAATAGCCGAACCAAGGCAGATACGCTCTCCTTCACTGTGGGGCAATACCAGTTGGAACACGTCATCGAAGCATCCAACTCACACAACAGTAAGTTAAGCCAACTGCACCACAACTCTTAACCGAGGTTTAAAGGTAACTCGATAACCATGAGTACTGGGAGACAAAGTCCATCGAAGGAGTCTACTAGCGGAGAGGATAAATATCAAAGCAGCCACTTAAAAAGAAAGCAAAAATTTGATGAAGAGATGAGAAGTGAACTAGCTGATCTAAGAACTATTCTGGAAGGCTTTGCCATGACACAGAACGCCAGTATCACTGAAATCTCAAATGATACAAAGGCTATGAAGAAACAAATGAGCCAGATTATACAAAAACAAGACAATATATTAGCGGAACAAAAACAACTTAAAACTGAGCTGTCTAAATTACAAACGTCATACAAGAAAGCCGAAATTAGGATAACCAACGTGGAAAAAGATATCAATGATCTGAAAGTGGCTCAAGTATCTCATACCCTACTAAACAACAGCAAAATGATTACCTGCTGTGAGACGATAATGATGGAAGTGCGAGACAGAACTATCAGAGAAAAAAACCTTGTCATGACAGGTGTACCAGAGCTAAAGTCGACAAATGCAGTTGAACGCAAACTTCATGATTTGGAAGAGGTTTCAAGATTTATAGGAATGATTGATGCAGATAACTTTAACCCCATCACCTGTATGCGACTGGGTAGATACAAACAAGGATATTCGAGACCTATCAAAGCCACATTTGATAATCAAAATATAGTGAAAACCTTATTGCGAAACCGCTCAAAAATAATTTCTGATACTGTGAAAATTCACCCTGATCGTACTATACAGCAGCAGAAGTATTTGAGTGAGGTTAAGCAAGAACTTGAAAAGCGAAAAAACGGAGGAGAGGATAATATTACTATCAAATATATAAAGGGAATACCTAAAATAGTAGAGTTGCAGCCGTCAAAAAACTTAGTTCACCAGATTTAGCCAACAGCCCAGACGTACGTACGATATCCCCTGTAACGTATCAAGTAACCACCAGCTATGACAGTCTTGAGACAGACAAGAAAGCTTTGAAGTTTCTCTATCTCAATGCTCGAAGTTTAAATACGAAGGGTAGACTAGATGAACTCAAATGTGTACTAAAGGCTTTAAATAAAATTCATGTAGTGGCTGTTTCTGAAACCTGGATAAAATCGGAGTCTATGGTTCGCACATTAAGTATACCGAACTATACTCACTACGCCAACTATCGAAAAAAAAAGCCGAGGAGGAGGTGTTTCCTTATATATACACAATGACCTTCGACACGTCATGCTTGAGCAGGAATGCAAAAATGACAATCATTATCTCTGGATCCACGTGGAGAAATTCTGTTTGGATATTGGTATTATATATAAACCGGAACGAACTAATACTAAAGATTTTTTGGAAACATTTTCTGAACATCTGTGTCGACGAAAAAGAGCAATTATATTTGGGGACTTTAATTTTAATCTCCTTGTCAAAGATGAAGACACAAAAAAGTATACAAATACGCTTCGCATGAATGGATTCAAGATACTAAACAAAATAGAGAAAAGATTTTGTACCCGACAAACGTCAAAAACAAGAACAATCTTGGATCATGTAATATCGAATGTTAAGGACCACCCATTTCATCTGGCTATTCTGGAAAGTGCGATGACTGACCACAAGCAGATATATTTTGAAGTGCAGCGAATTCCCCCGATACCAAAACGAGAAGTTAACTATGAAAAAGTAGACATAAACAAACTTCGCGAATCACTGGAAGCTGCTAACTTACATACGGTAATCAATGATAACTATCACGTTCTCGAAGAAATACTAATTAGTTCTATCAACAAATTCAAGACTACGAAAACTAGGACGCTCAACCAACCAACAAAGAACTGGATAAATAGAGAAGTAATAAATGCTATTGATGATAGAAATATTAAATGGTCAGAAATCATGAAGAACCCAAACAATGCGGAAGCCAGAAAACAATTCTTGGAAGACAGAAAAAAGACAGCCGAACTGATACAAACAACAAAGAGTAAATACTTCAAAAAGTCTTTTAGGGAATGCAAAGGTAAACCGCTTAAAATGTGGCAACTTATAAACGAACTAGCAACTAATAATGTCAAAAATAATCTGATACCACCTAAACTAAAGATAAACTCTGAATTTATAACTGACGAACTAAAAATATGCGAGCATTTCAATGATTTCTTCTCGAATGTCGGTTCCTTGCTGGCTAGTAAAATACCTACCCAGTTTCACAGGACTGATGCAATTCAATCCCAAACTGCCAGGTATACCCTTTCTAACTTTAGGCCAACGTCAACTGATGAGATTTCTAAAATTATTCAATGCCTTAAAACAAATACAAGTACTGGTACAGACGGCATTAGCTCCAAAATCTTAAAAGGCATTAATGACATAATAGCAGATCCGCTAAGTAAATGCATAAACAAATGCCTTAGCAATGCTGTTTTTCCAGACGCATTGAAAACTGCCAGAGTTAGCCCAATTTACAAATCCGGTGACCAGACAGACCCAAGTAATTACAGACCAATCTCAGTCCTCCCAGTCATTTCAAAAGTCTTCGAAAAGGTAATACAAAATAGGCTCTTGGAACACCTTAATTCAATTAACTTTCTGTACAAAGGACAATACGGCTTTAGGGCTAAATCAAATACACTGTCTGCCTCAGTTGACCTCATAACTGAGATCAAGACTAATATCGACGAGAAAAAAATTGTTTTGGGCATTTTCATTGATCTCAAAAAAGCGTTCGATACAGTAAGCCATCGGATTCTGATTGCTAAGTTAAATAAACTAGTTGGACTGACTGGCCCGAGTTTGGAGTTGCTTGTATCATATTTGTCAAACCGATATCAGATAGTCAAGATAGGTCAATCCAAGAGCACACAAAAATTGGTAACGTGCGGGGTCCCACAGGGATCAATTTTAGGGCCTGTCTTGTTTCTAATTTATATTAATAATCTGCATGAAATAGGGCTGAATGGACAACTAACTCTGTACGCTGATGATACCTGTTTGTTTTACTTTGGGTCGTCAATAACAGCAATGATTCAACAAGCTCAAGCTGATCTAGAGGTTTTAAATAATTGGTTTCTACATAATCTACTTACAGTCAACGAATCAAAATCTAAATTCATGATATTCGCACCTATAAACAAAAAAATTGGTGAACACCCCCCTCTCACAATCAACGAAATTCCCCTACAAAAATCTGTCCATGAAAAATATCTGGGACTTATCTTAGACGAGAAACTGACCTGGCAACATCATATAGATAAAATACGTTCTCGTTTAATCTCGCTTGCCGGAGTGCTGAGGAATATTATACGTTGTCTGCCTATTAAAGTGCGATACTATGTTTATAATTCTCTTGTAAAACCACACTTGGATTATCTTTCAGAAATTTGGGGATCTGCTCCAAAATCTAATCTACAAGCCCTACAAACCGCACAAAACAAAGTCATTAAAATTCTGTTCAATTATGATTTTCTAACAAAAACTAAAAAAATATACAAAGAAACAAATATATTAAACCTACAGCAAAATTACATTTATAACATATGTGTCTTGGTTAGAAAAATACTCACGAGAGATGTCCACTGTCGTATTTCATTTACCAAAAAATCACAAATTCAGAAAAAAACAACTAGACAAGCCAATAACCTCATTTTTCGCACTCCTCGTACTAACTATGGAAGAACCAGTATACTGTTCTCAGGAGTTCTGTTATACAATAAACTACCAAAGGACATAAGGGAAGCTAAGTCTGTTGTCAGTTTTAAAAAAAGTCTTAAACTTCATATCACGCAAAACACTGCGTTTTGGGATGCTTGCTATACAAGTATTACTAAAAAAATAACTTAATTAATAAGCCCTCAATTAAAACAATTTAATAAATTAATTCAATGGAATATAAATCTAAATTAATATTGGTAAAATACAACATTAATATTTTTACATCAAAACTAAATTAAAATTTAATTTTAAATAAAGAAATTGAATCTGAATTGAAAAGAAAAACATAAATAAAACTAATAAGTAATTGTCTGAGTACAAAATTGTACTTACTTAAATAATATAGTAAGAACAATTTTGTACTAAAACCTAAATAAACTCTTAAACTAATTAAGTAAACGCAATAATAACAAAGAAAAAAAAAAAATTTTTATTAATGTTGACTAACTTGTATAATATATTAATCAAATAAATACTATACATAATTATTATACCTATTATATAACATATTATTATTAATATCTAATGTTATTAAAGTATTGTGTGTGTCTTTAAATAATTGAATAAAATAATATATTTAAAATACTATAAATGAAAACATTGAAATAATCTTATAATTATTGATGCGCCCTTAAACATAGGTTAAACGATTAAGTTTAGGTGGTATCGGTGTAAACGGTCTTGCCTACTGTTTACCGAATATGAATGCTTGCTTGTACACAAAGTAGTTCGTTTGCCTTTGCACAAATTTGAAAACTACCCTAAACTGGTCAATTTATTAATTTCATTTCGAATTTATTTTATATAGTTCTATAACATTATTTTGATTTGATAATAGTGAATTCCTTTTTAAATTTGCTTTAAATGTTTATGTAATTGCCTGAATAATGGAATGAGTTGTGCTTGTGTCAATGTTCCTTTTGTTTTAATTTCAAAAAATACTGTGATCGTTTGCTTCGACACGTCTTACCTAAATTATTATTTATATCTAACTTATGTTAGAATTTTAGTTTCTCAGTAAGTAATTAATGTAATTTTATGAGAAATAAAGAATTTTAAACCGTAAACCGTACAATGATAATGTGCAACGAAAAATAACTATTATTTTAAATAACCCACTTTTAAAATTATTCAAAAAGTTTGAGGTTGAGAGTACCATAATTTAGAATCAATCTAACCGTAGAATCTAACGGACTGGCTATCATCATAATTATATAATTAGACAAACTATTCTGTTAAAAATTAAAAAGTAATTCTTTTTACTTTTCTTTGAATTTCATGGCCAGCAACGTTGTGCCAAGTTATCCTTCCAGCCAGTATGAATGGTTCATTTTATTAACGAAAAGAGGTTCAACCTAATCGTACAATATATGTATATACCTACCCCAGCTCTGTTCATTTTTTCTTCTTTAATTCAGCAGTAGGTAGGTGTGTAATCATTCTTGCTAAATGTTTTTTATTTAATTAAGTAGGTACTACTAACAAGTAATTTTGCGAGAAATCACTAGGACTTTATTCAGAGAGTTTGCAAAATTTTTAAAAGTAGGTAAGGTATACTTTTTAACAAGCCAACCATTTTCGAAAAAAAAAAACAAAGCTGAGACATAGTTGAAATATTTTAGTATTAGAATATGTGCTATGTTATGACTTACTATCAACGTGTTACTAAAACAAATAAACGGATCAGGCTAAACTTTGAAAAATAAATATATTTCCCAAAAAATTGATCTAACGAAATCTTAATTATAATACCCGAGGCATAGTTTTGGAAATTCCACCAAGTTAGGTACATGCGCGGGTGAAACCACAGGAAACAGCTAGTTAATAGTTAAGCCTAGTTCAGCAGTAGGACTAAATAGGCTAATAGATAAGAAGATATTCTACTAATACGAGTATTATAATGGTGAAAGTTTGTGTATTATGTGTGTTTCCCCTCACGCAAAAACTATTGAAGGAATTCAAGCTAGAGACCTACACCCGTATTATCTATTTAGTACATTGTTGCTTTGAGGTAAATACCGGTGATGATTACAACCTTACATCAGACTAACAATGTACCGCAAAGTGCCCATCAAACTCAGTTATCAACTAGATAGAAAATACGGGTGCTGGAATAACACTTAATAGGCTACTTTGTTATCCTACATTTTCGCGAGATCGGGACTTACACCAATGAAATCGAAGAGCGCTGCTAGTAGGTAGGTATTTCAATAAATAATGAATAGAGGGATTGGAAAAGTTTTTAGAATTAACTTAGAACTTCAGCTTTAAAATGTTCCGCTACTTGACGCTAGATGGCGCTGTTTTAAATTCTTATCCTAATTTAAACAACTTTTTGAAACTTGAAAATAAAATCAGCATCAGAGAAATGGTAAGTTATTTAATTAGGATGATTTAAGAGGATAGCCTCCATTCTCTTTCTCCATACAAACGTAGTTAAAATTTTCCTCCCCGGATAAAGACATTAGAGCAAATATGTTTATGCCATAAAACCTATATCTGTCATGACAATGCATCTACCTTTTGTGTATAGTAAACAAAGTGTATAAAACTGAATGTTAGTTTTATCCTACTAGTCCTACTTTACGTTTAGTTAAAGTGTTTTTTTTGAGTTTTAATCACGCAAAAACTACTGAACCGATTGCGATGAAACTTTGTATTCAGATGTAAAACAATCATGTCTAAGTATTAATATACGAAAATTAACTGGTTTTTTAATATACGAAAATTAACTCGGTTTTAATCTCGTTACTTTTACTATAATGTATTAGGTAAGCATTTTTAAACGACCGACGTTTCGAGATCTTTCCAGACCTCCTCTTCACGAATAGATTTTTATCGGGTCTAAAATGGGTTCAAAATGCTTTTAATAAAATCAACGCTATTAAAGCCGAAAAATAAATTTAATTTCATATCATCCGAAAAACCGAAGGAAAATAAAATGTAGAGCTGAAAAAAAGACCCTGGTTTTATTTATTCTACTAGATAGGGGGAATCCGCGATCTAGTAGAATAGATAAAACCACGTGTTTTGAAACGGACAATTTCGATATTTCAAGTTTTAATCGAAAATATTTTAGGTTTTTTGGGTGTTAACACCATTGATGACCATAGTGAAGGGTCCATGGTCACAGGCCCACAGATCTATGGTCATCAATGGTGCCAACACCCAAAAAACATAAAATATTTTCGATAGTGTCCGTTTCGAAACCCGTCCGTTTCATTGCGGATTCCCCCTACCTACGCTATTAATATTCTAGAGTTGAATGCATAAAAATAATATTTTAAATATTACACGACACAGCCCCATCTAGTCCCAAACTGAGCAACTATAGGCTTGTACTATGGGTACTAGACAACGGATGCTACATTAATACTTCCACAATGAACTCACGTAGGTAGATAATCGATTTAAGTGAATACACACGAACAACGCCATTCTATTTCCACGCGTGTGTTTGGTATAAGCCCTTGAAACGTTTATGAAATGTTTACACGGATTATTAATTAGGACCGCCCACGTGAACGGAGCTTAAAGTTCAGATGGTAGGGGGATTCAAACTGTACCTATCAATTCTTTCAACAGCGGAAATTCTGTACCCGGATTTCCGCATTTTTTAGTAGGTACTTTAACAGAAATATTTGTTTGTGACAAAAAGGTTCTGCTGGGCGTTTTCCGTACGTAGCCTGATAATTGTGCCATTGTACATGATTTTAAGATGAGAGTTTCCTCGCGATGTTTTCCTTCACCGTAAGAGCGATGTAATAGCGCACATAATTTTTTCTCGAAGAAAAGACATGTTTACTTCGTCGTGCACTAATATCTAAACCACGACCCTCGGAATGAAAGTCGGGGTTTATACATTTACATATTTATTATTTAGGTATAGGTTTTTGTAACTTCCAATAACTTTATCTTCTTTTCTTTCTTATACATAAAATTTCCATGTCACAATGTTAGTTACCGTACTCCTCCGAAACGGCTTTACCGATTTTTACCAAATTTTATATGCGTATTCAGTAGGTCTGAGAATCGGCTACTATCTATAATTTATAAGGCAAAACAACGTTTGCCGGGTCAGCTAGTTTTTGTATAAATTTCTGATCCAGTGAGGTAACCGTTAAGATTTAGATAACTAATTATTTTTATGATCTTAAAACAATCATTATCAAAACAATCAATCAAAAAAAAACAAACAATCTTGTAAAACACCGGAGATTCAATTCCCCAAACGTTAAAACAAGTATAATTTTTCCATTTATTGCTATAAAATAGGTAAACAAAAAGGTTGAATGTAGCTTATAAAAATCCCCAGAATCTAACCATAGTACTATACGATCAAAGAACCAGGAATTCTCGGTTCCAATTCCAAACCCTAGTATCGACGAAAATAGCACACACAAATGTCAATAACCGAATTTAGAATTATTGGGTGGTAGGGTAGGTAATGTACCAAACGGAACAGAAACTTTTGTACAGGTATACTTTACAGTATGAGCTTTAATAGTACATTATGATATAAGTGCGGTAAGTTGAAAATTACAGCCGAGGCGATATTGCTAGCCCGAGCCGTAGGCGAGGGCTACAAGAAAGCAGAGGCTGTAATTATCAAAGCGCACGTATGTCATACGACGTTTTATAACACATTTGCGAGGAAATCAAATAAAAACAATACAGCGAAAAGAAAAAGCGCGCGGAATAATTTTTATTTGTTCACAAATTAGCGATGCGCGGGCATCAGTGCTTTTTTTTTTTAAGGCAACGGTACAAAAACAGCCAGTATTAATAAATTGTAAATTAATATTTTTTTGTTTCTGTTACAGATGTAATTTACTGTCAAAATGAATTAAATTAAAGAATTAAATGTTTATTTTTTATATTTTATCTCCCAAAGTTAATTTTATTCATAAAATATTGACCACTTTTCTGACATAAAAACTTTTTGATTTGCTTTCTTTGCTTTTTTTTTCTTAAGATTTAAAAAAGTACCGTTGGTTTTAGACGGAGCATGATAAACCGTACGTGTTACCTTATTAGAAAGAAACTCGTGCGTTTTACTTTACGATTACGCACAAGTACGTAATGACATACATTACGATATTGAAATTGGTGAAATTAGAGGCCCTTTACGAGCAAATGTGTTATAAATTGTAGATACTAAACAGATTTGCCGAAGTCCCTAAAAAGATAAATGCTTTATGTTTCACAGGTTTTTCCGAGTTTTCATTGTTTAATGAATAATAGAGTGTAGATAATGTACGTACATACATAATCCGGTCCCGAGTTAATCTCTAAAATCGAGTTGATAGACAAAGTGTATTATCGCGTAGCAAGTCGACTAGGTACCTACTAGGTACACGTGAAGGCTGTTTAATCGCGTCTGGGTGGAAGGCAGCGCGGCGGCACCCCGCGTGGGTCAACGGGCGCGGGGCGGCGCCCGAGCCGTCAGTCGCGCCCAGAGCCCCAGAGGGGCTGCACGTGTCCTCGCCTCCGCCACGCGACTTATGTAACATCTGCACGGTGAGTCCGCAGCCTCCGACCCCGCGTCCCTACCCTCGCGACCACGACTCGCGCTCGGTGCTCTCAGCTGAGAGGTGACATAATCGATGCAGTAAGTACAAGTGCCAGTGCGAATTATTCGCGGAATGCTGGAGGTGCGTTATGTAACGGGAAACAGGACGATGCCTTAGCTTACCGGCGAGTAAAGTCTCGAGTCTCGACAACACGCGCCCGTTTGCCCGCCTCAAGGCGACGACGTCATTAAACCTTCTCGGAAGAACCTCGGTCGCGTGCTCTACTCTAATGATATTCGTTTCGAAATTACGCGACTCTAAACAGCTTTACTGACACTTGCAAAGAAATGAAAACTTTGCGGAAAAATAAGACAACACATGACGTATTCTTTTTAATTTTAGCTTTTACCAATATCTTAGACAATATAACGAAGATAATTCATACAACTTCCCTGTAAGCCATACAGGATCATAAAAGATCACATTGAACCAACCAAAATGCATGTCCAAACATAAATTTAGAAGCAAAAAGTATTCTAGGTCTGTGTGTCCAACAATGAAAACAATAAACAATACTAAATAATAAATCAATCCCCCATAATTATCTTTAATTAGGAAGGAAAAACTCAATACAGCCTTCCTAATTGGAGAGCTATCGTACAAAAAGTCATTCATTCGTGAAAAGCGTGGTTAAGGAAATTGGAGTTTACCTTTTTCATCTGTCATACATATCATGCGATATTAAGAGATCAGAATATTAAGCGACTTAAGTACTAAAAAGTAACTGCTATTTACTGTTTGAATAATTTCCATGACCACTCACCAACTTTTAAAACTAAGTTAAAACGAAAATGTGTTATTATTTGTTCTTAAGTAGGTAGGTAGGTACTTATATAATTTAATGTGCTCTCCAATGGGAAAAATAACAAGTAACTCGTGAGCTTTATTTTTTCTTCTGAATATTACTTATGATTAGAGATGGGCCGACTAGTCGCCGACTAGTCGGGAAAGCCGACTAGTCGTCAACTAACAATTATGCAATAAAACCAATATTTAATTGAATTAATAGTACAGTAAGAAGGTGGATAAACGTATATAAAAACACGTCATAGCCTACATACATCATCTTAACATCAAAAATCTAAAATGTCATAACTATGCCTCAGCTCCATGAATATTTTTTTTCCAACTTTTATTTTTATTTCAACATTTTTTGGAAGTTTCGTTACAGCTTTCGAAGTGCAAATTTATCCAAAAATAACAACAATCGCCGAGTGGTCATGATTAACCCAAATATCTGGAAATTATAATGATCTGCATTGCCGACTAGTCGGCCGACTAGTCGGCTAGTCTGCTAGTCGGCAGAACCCCTAGACGGCCCATCTCTACTTATGATCATAAACGTGCTGGGTACATAATTTAGATACTTTAGATTTTAGGTATTCTTCAGCAGAAGTTATTAAAATCATATCCTTGGATTTCTCATCGTAAATGAATTATGTTTACCTAGGTACTCTTATATCATTCCAAATCCTAACATAATATTCAAGTATTTATGCTATCTCTTGCTAGGTATATTATTCCTAAAATATACTTGGGTACTAAGTATGAATTATATAAGGAAATTTTAAGTTTAAAATTTTAATTGCTAATTACTTAACTACGATAGGTCTATAATTAAATTATAACAGTTTATGTATCTGTGGATTATCGAAAGTTTGGGATAGGTGAATAGGCATAGGAAAATGAATAACGACAAAGTTGCATAAATAGTGGACGACTGAACCGATTTTGTTGAGGTTGTTGAGACTTATTAGAAAATTTTGTTGAAATGTTTTTCCTAAGTGACCTTTGTCCTCTTTTCCTTTATTATAAGTACATATAGATAAAGAGTGTCATTAAGTTCAAATCTAAAATATATACAATCTATACGGTGTAGATTTCCGGGTCGTTTTAGTTAAGCAACTAAAAAACATTGGGTAAATGGAAGATACTATTTTACTCGTCAGAAATGAAGATATTTTGCATTGGCTTACTGGACTGCCGTTGGCGTTTCTGAATGAAGATTAGTGATTTCCAACCTTAAGGTCTTTTAGGGTTTCTTTTTGTCTACGGAATCCTGAAATAAAAAGGCATCCCCGTTTAGTTCAGGCAGCGAGGCTGATTAATCATACGTTGAGAGCAATTTGTAATGTTTTATAGGACAGATAAACATTAAGAACAATTAGGTACTTTAGTCTCCAGTATAGTCTACCATCTGCCGAGTACCCAGACATTATTTAGCGAGTAATTTTCTCTTATTATTTGTGTAACAGAAGGTGCATCTCCTTTGTTTCTTGTTCTTTTTGAAGGAAACTTACGTGTATGCTTCGGCCCACAATCGGTCTGAAGAGCATCATGTAACATCAGTTTTATCTTCATTTCCGCCTGCCCTAACATCACAATCCGTGTTGAGTATTAATGAAAAGGCCTTACATCTGCACGAGCAGATGGTTTGATTTTTCCGTATACCTCACTTTTCCCCATAAAATTATTATCTCGAGCTCCTCCGCGCTTCAGAAGGCTCGTTAAGCAGGTCCCGGTTGTTTTCTTTAATAGTAGTCAAGTTACAGGCCCTTTTTAGAGCGACTTGAAACCTCCAACACTAGGTGGGTCCCACGGCCCACCACTACACGAAAAGTATAGAATCCCCCGTATACCTATATGAAAATTCATTGTAATGCAGCTGGTCTTTAGTAGTGGGTGGTCTACGTATCGGCATGGATGAGTCCGCTTGGTGAATCAACTTTTAGAATAGATATGTAGGATAAGTAAGATTTACGAGAAAGGTCAAACCAAACGGTTTATAATGGAGTTTATAAAGTTTAACTCCGGGACAGTAAATTCTAAATTTTTTAAGGTTTCGTTATCAAAAAAATCCTTTTATTTTTTATACTAAACATCCTACGAATCAAGGACAATTGATAAAGTAATCAAACGACGCGGCGCCATCAATAGCGATCATTCATGGCGATATTGCCGACAGACGGCAGGCGTAGTACCTACACGACCACGACCAAAATACATTTAAACAGACCGGTCGACAATCGGTTTGCAAGTGCTAATGTACCAATAAATTATCCTTATGGGTGGTAAATGTCAGATACGAGGCCCGGAAGCTATCACCGTTAAAAGCCCATCGGGATGGGGCCTTTTTTGTACCACGTACTTTAAACAACGGGGCTCTGACTGGCTGTTCAATTTCATCAGAACCCTAATCTGCTTTTGTATTTTATCTTTATTAATTTAGTTGGATGTTGTAGGCACTTATAAGTACCGGTGGAAGTAGCTGTGTTTATTCAGGTTGTGTTCAAAGACCGCTTTCCCCAGGAATGTAGAACGAAGTGGAATTACTGAAACAATTATTACTATCGTATTACACACAAACAGTGAAAGTCGTATATATATAAATCTACTTAGGTAAGAAGTGGATCATGTAATAAAAATGGTTTTAAGACGTCGAATTGTAAAAATATATGTCTCAAGAAGCAACCATGTATGGTACTCTGAAGATCCTCATCAGATCTTCAACGTCTTGGAGTCGTCGTCTTTGGGATACAAAAAGAAACAGTGCAGCCACTAAGGAAAACGGGTCGGATCTTTTTCACTGCCGTCTGCCGGTGAGATAGTGGTCAAACGCTCATCTATCAATTTAAAAAAAAAACATTAAAATCACCGGAACAAAAACTGCTTAGAATATAAACTGAAAATCCCTTGAATAGAATATCTTCATGTTATTAAAGTCGACAAGATTCATCTCAATGAATAGGTAAATAAGTAATGTGACCTTAGATAAAGACCGGAACTAATATGTAATGAACTTGCATTGTCTACATCCGCAGTAAATTACCATACAGACCTACATGGATCACACCATTTAACAACAACAAGGAATTAACTAGATCGTTACCTATGTACATATTTAGCAAACCTATTATCTAGACTAGACTACATAGTACCTAGTACCTACATACGTAGGTATATAGTTAAAAATAGGTAGGTAGGTTCATTTAACTGCATCTGGGACGCGTAGGGTGAACACTCGGCTGCGACGCAAAAGGTTGTGAGTTCAATTCCTGCCTGCTACTAGCACAACGTCACCTTTCAGTCTTCTATCGATCCAGAAGAATGCTCCCAGGAACTGCACGATCTGTTCCCTCCTGCCCATTTTACTAGCTCTCCCTAAAGAGAACCGAACACCGCGTTTGGGGACACGATCTGTCTATAACAGATCCCTGACGGTTGCTCAAAGGAGTGGCCTGACGGTACAGCGGACCCCTCCATTTATACCCAAAGTGGTTATAGTTGGGGACGCTATAACATATATAAGTATAAATAGATTTTAATCGTCCGGGGTCCCTTGCCCATTTTACTACAAGACATCGAGGGATACTTACAAACGTCACCCATTTATGGCGCGCGTTCTCTTTTCTTTTTCTCTAACTTTCTCGTGCTTCTGCGAAGTGGAACTTGCTGCCTACGTCGATATTTCACCCTCAGTATACAACCTTCGAGTCTTCAAGTCTAGAGTGAAAAGATTTCTTCTAGGCAGGCATGTTACATCATCGACCTCGTCGACGGTTCCCAGGTGAGGTGAGGTCAAATGCAAGCCTATATTTTATATAAAAAGGCATAGACATTTTAGTTACCTAATAGTATACCATGCCCCGGAATTAACTTTGGGAAATGACTTCATCTGAACCACTGAACGGTCCATTATAATGTTGATAAAGTTATACCTAGGTACCTAAAGCCCGTTTTCTTAAGCCCTGGGGAGTAACTTTGGCCAAAATCAGAATAAAATTAAACCTGAGGTGTAAGCTTCAAATGTTATGTAGTAAGAGTACGGTAAAAATCGATAGAAATAAGTCCTGTACTTTACAGGTCATGAATCTTAATTGGTATGGCGCAATGACAGTTTGTAGAAAGCTTCGATAACTTCTCTGTGTAACAATTGAATTTGATGAAACTGGGTTCCATACTCACTGGGAAGCAGTTAAGATCTTTAATAACAAGATTAGCCCAGCCCTATTTAAAAGAATAGAATAAAAGAAAAAAAAACCCGGGAAAACCGTGTTATTTGGACCAGGCATGCCTGTCTTAGGCCAAATAACTAAACTTATTATTCTAGGTACAGAGAGCCAGTTAGATTTTTAGAGTTCCGTACCCAAAGGGTAAAAACGGGACCCTATTACTGAGACTCCACTGTTTGTCTGTCCGTCCGTCTGTTGCCAGGCTGTATCTCATTAACCGTAATAGCTAGACGGGTTCACGTGTTTATGTATTTCTGTAGCCGCTATAACAAGAAATACTAAAAAAAACAAGTGTTAAAGGGGGGGGGGTCCCAAAAACGTTATTTTTGACATAAAAACATCGCAGTATCGTTGCGATACCGCGATGTATTTTTACCACTGGCGCCATCTAATGATGGAGTGAAAGACTGGCGCTAGTGGTAAAATAAATCTAACTTTCGCGTTGCGTTCACGGGTTGGTTGGTTTAGTGTTCATTTTAGGGTTCCGTACACAATTGTAATAGTGGTACGGTGCCCTTTGTGCGCGAACCCGATTCGCAGTTGGCCGGTTTTTTAATAACTTTTTTTAGCTTGAGTTCAATGTTACGATAATTATAGGTATGTACCGAGAGATATAAATAGTTATAAGGCGAGATAATATGTTAATTAAATAACATCATAGCATTTCGCTGTCATGAATTAATCATCAGCAGAATTGAGCTCTCCGTTTACGCCGGTATACACGTCGGCTGTTGCGCTGCGAGACTCCTGAAATTGGCCTTAAAAATAAAATATAGACATAAAAATAAAATATTAGACAAAATGATGACAGGCAGCAATAGTTGTCTGTTTTTTTTTGTGTATAGATTGTAGGCGACCATGTTTCCGACATTTTAGTACAGTTTCCAGACAAATATGTCGAAGGGTGTTCAAGCAAATCCACATTTTAGCCAAAACAGTCATTATTTGCTTTGGTTTTGCTAAAATTTTACTATTTGCTAAAATTTGGATTGGCTTTGAACCAATTAGAAGTTGTAACCACACCAAGATGTAGGATATAAATCACCTACAATCTAAATACAAAACAAAATCAACTACGTTTCGTCATTAAATAATCAACAATTTTCGATGAACCCGACAGAGATTTGAGTTTACCGGCTATGTATATGTTATAGGCAATGTGTATAATCCGGCATTGTATAGAATGCCTAGGCATTGTATACATTGCCTAAAACGTTCAGGCAATGTGTATAATACGATTCATTTCATACATTGCCTAGGTATTGTATAAAATGCCTGAAGCGCATCAGGCAATGTGTATAATGAACGACGACAGCGGTCGTCGAAGCGCCTAATACTATAAATAAAAACTTTATTAACATTTATTTCATATACAGTGCGATTTTTATACATCACGCCTTTTTTATTTACAGAATAAGGCGCTTTGGCGACCGCTGCCGCGGCACGCTCGCTTCGCTCGCTCGCCAAAGCGCTGCGTGTAATCACGTTCTAACATTAACCTAACCTAACCAAGTCGGGGTGCTCCGTTTAGTTTTTCCGTGCTTTAGATAGTTAGATAGCAAACATTATTTCTTAGTGTTTATCCACACTTAGGAATACTGCTTTTGAAAAAATGCTTTCAAAAACTTTAGCACCCGGCGGGATTCGAACCCGCGACTATTGGTTCCGAACCAACGCGTTAAACCGCTTCGCCACGGGTAGCCCTCCAGCCGGGTCGAATTTAAGAAAGCACCTCTTCGTGTGTTCTTGCGAGTAAGGCCTCTTAGTGACATCTACCGGCGAACTTTGCAGATCGACTCGGCTTGTAACTTCCCATATTACATGGAAATGATTACAATATAAGATGACACATTCCAAACATGTAAACATTATTTCTTAGTGTTAATCCACACTTAGGAATACTGCTTTTGAAAAAATACTTTCAAAAACTTTAGTACCCGGCGGGAAGCATTTTTTCAAAAGCAGTAGTTAGATAGCATCGGGATTTTAACTGTAAATATTTGAATGTTAGATACCTATTCGAATACGTACCCCCCCAAACCCCCTGCTAATATATAAAAGCTTATTTAAAATGAAAACTGTTGGTTTTTTTTGTATCATGATCAAATTTCCATAATCAAGTGGTAAGAAATGAACAGGACGACTTTCTGCAGCAATTTTTTGGTACGGTCAAGTGCACTTAGACCTTTACACTTGCCATTCGATTTTGTCCTAATATCGCAGAAGATAAGAGAGGTGGAAATGTCAAAATGTAAAGCTCTACGTGCACTTGACTGTACGTTGTAAATGTAAATGTTTATCCGAAGGGAACTGCTATGTGAGAAACGCTGTCTACGCAAAAAAACATGTTACATACATTACCTATGCGTCAACCGGCATTCTATGTTCTCAACTCTTGCGATTTCGCCTCTATAGTTTCGGAGCGGAGGTGTGTTACCGTCGTTAATGATTAATTCGGATTAATAATTAAATGTATAGTTAAATCTAAAAGCTGTATCAAAGGTAATACCTATAAGTATGTAAAAAAAAGAATTCATTTTATGATAGTCGAAGAATTGTCATCTTATTCGTAGAATAACAATTCGTTTCACGAAATAAGCATTTTAACAGATATAATATTAACATTATAATAATTGTTAAATAAAATCTAACAAATTGGCTTGCTAGCCAGGTTTATGTTAAACTTTTTAGTTGTGAAAAAAAAACAAATTTTAAATTCCAAGAAGACAGCTTCCGGCAGATTACAAAGATTGCATAAATTAGTGTCTGCTATTTGTGAAATAAATGTAAGTATAATTTGCTAATCTCACGCAACGATGTACTTGTTAGACGATTATGTTGATTTACATTATGGCTAATACCATTTCAATGTCGTTCCTTTTTTGTTTCATAGATGACTTACTATTATTATAAACAAGCTGTGCTCTGCGGGTTTACCCGCTTAGTTCTCGTTCCCGTGGGAATACCAAGATAAAAAAGTATCCTATGTGTTAATGCAGGGTATAAACTACCTGTCTGCCAAATTTCAGACAAAACCGTTTAGCCGTTTTTGCGTGGCTGAAAGACAAAGTGTGATAGGTATTACTTATCTACATTTTAACTTGTGTTATTGAAAGTATGGTATAAAGCCGAACGTCCACTACCATCTACGTTGGTTTAGCTTATCTCCGCATAGTAAAGTTAGTTTTTCATAGATGTGTGTTTGCGTCTACCGCAAACTATGCCAGCTTCGCTCACTTGTTCAATAGACTGGTGAGCTAAGCTAAACTAAGTTTTGTTGACAGTCGGGTTAATGCAGGAACCATGGAAGCTGCGGAGTGCTAACGGAGTGTTTTTATAAAATTATTGTTTTCCGAGTTCAGTAACTCAAAAGGTAAAAAAATAACCCTTATGAGATCACTTCGTTGTCCCTTCCTCTGTCTGTCAAAACCCTGTTTTTTTTTTCGCTTCAATTGTTTTTTATTTAAGGATGTTGTGAAGTTTTCGAAACTTCCGGCGTATAAAACAAAATAAACGCCATTAAGTCCGTAAAACTAAAAACCCCTTTAACTCCCGGAAAGTCAATTTGGTATTTTTGTAATATTTAAAAAACCTAAGTAGTTTAATGCGTGTTCAATTGTCTAACTAATCTAAACATCTAGGGTGTACCGACTTCGGAAGGTTGCTGTCTCGTCGCGGTAGCCGGATCACCGACCATTCGTATCGATTGCCTAAGTTCCAGCCTAGTTATGTGTACCTCTTGTACCCAGTCATAAGGCCGACAATATACTACTGTCTCGTTCGCAGAAAGAACAATTTCCCACGTCAAGTAGGTATTTATTTGTATGAAGCCGCGTTCTGTATTCAGAGGGCGAGTTTCTCTTGCATACCATTTCCTGACATAATCTCCACTATTCTCCCAAGGCTTTTGTATTATGTTACCCGGTTTACGTGTCGACCGTTTGCTGTCGTAAAAAAAGGATAAGTTGATACAAATTGAATCGAGATAGATGGATAAAACTTGGATATAACACTTTATTGTAAGAAATGTTGAGACTGATGTAGATTGTTGGTGTTTGCGGGGAGAACTCGCTAGTTTTTTATAGAGTTCGCGTGATGTAAACGTTTCATTGATAGATGCCCTGTCTGTGTTTGACTTTAGTCTTGTTTATCGTTTTAACAACGTCTCGGTTATAGGTAGTAGAACAGCCCGTACCGAAAAATAGAAAGACATTTGAAATGACCTACACATAGGTAATTTAGTATGGTTTTGCGTATATTACCTGTACAGTATACACAGGTCATTTAGACTGGGGGATATTCTAAGGTATAAAATAGCGAAACATTTAAAATTAAGCATTTCTCTTTATTTACCACTTTATGTTTGTTGCCAGGATTTGAACTCTATCAGCAACATCGAGTGACACGATATTAACGTTTTTTTTGGGCAAAATTACAAGGTTCCATTCCTGGCTAGGGTAATGAATGAAATTGAATGAATTATTCAAAAAACTACATTGCCATTTTAGTTTTGGACAAAATCGGGAATACAACTCCTTTCACAATTTTTCGCTATCTCTTATAGCGGTCGTCTATAAAGGGCAATCTAAATGACTCACCTAATATGCCTGTCAGAAACTCAAAACCTTCTGGCAAAGATTGTGAAACACCCGTAAAAGACCAAACCTCCAAACAACGTTGGGCGACTGCAGACTTAAGGCCATATAAGATAGCTGCTATCATAGCAAACCTAAACGATCCTGCCAAAAACCGAGAAAAATGTTTGAAGTTTTTGACAGCTTCTCTAAACTGCGCATGACCATTTTTAAAACTGCCTTGTTCTATAATAGACTGATTCATTTTTGTGTTAATGAATATTTAGCTATAAATATATTAATGTAAGTGGGTAATGTTTAAAGTCCAAACATAATATATTCAATGTTCCTTTTACGTAAAATTTTCTTACAACTATCGTAAAAATGAAATGAAGCTTACGTCAAAAGTATAATTGAATATGAGGTAGCGATATTTCAGTAGCTTGTTATATTCAACAAATGCCAAGTGCATGATCAATAGCTCATGTAAAATAAAAAGCAGTTGAGCAATCAAAAAGTAAAAATACTGTTACTAGCGTAGTTAGCAGAGTTTACAACTTTGTTAATCGAATTTCAAACGCAATTTAGTTTCCACTCATTTCGTTGAAGGGCTGTGAAGGGTCTGGTCTGGTACTGGCATTACGGTTTG
Organism: Idaea biselata; assembly: GCA_958496205.1. Lineage (NCBI taxonomy): Eukaryota > Metazoa > Arthropoda > Insecta > Lepidoptera > Geometridae > Idaea > Idaea biselata. The sequence goes on from OY292395.1 coordinate 17,497,426, forward strand.
GTATTTGACTGTTCGCAAATCAGAATTCATTTGCTAAAATGTACTTTAGTTCCTCATTTAAATTCATTACAAGTATCTTCATAGATTTTTGATTTGATTCGAAATAAAATATTTTCATATTTTGCTTTTATAATATTATAGCATTTTCCAACGCCCTACTTTTAACATTGCATTAAAGACATGGGCGTTTATCAAACCGTCGAAATCATCGCATTTGATATCTCGAAGTTCTTTCAATCAACTTACAATTTTCATGACATACCTATTTGATATTTTCTTGCTCTAAGTACTATATGAAGATGGTAAAGCAACACATTTATTTATCTATCGTTAGCTGCAGCCGAAACCTTTTAACTCGAGCCTAGAGCCGTCTGATAAAATTGGTAAAAGTATATAGACCGGAATGCAAACGTTGGTAACCCTACGTCATCGAGAGTCGACGATTTTTGTGATAATACTTATTTCGTCTTACTTGTGACATAATAGTAGTTTATGCGCGTGTTAATTACTAAATCGAGAACGAAGGACTCTAAAGTCAACTGTCGAGCGTAGGGAAGATGTTAAAAGTTTTACTCCTAAGTTAAGCGAGGAAGTTACGTGCCTAGCAAGGAGTCATGAGTCAAGCGTGGAATTCAAGCCGTCCAAGACAAAACAGGCTTTATTAACGAGCTGAATACTCTTTTATATAAGTAAGCAGATTCACGCGATTTCACCCGCGTAAGTCCCGATCCCGTGGGAATATTGGGATCAAAATTAGCCTATGTTACTCCCCGATAAAATAGCTTTCTTGGTGTAAGAATTTTTAAAATCGGTCCAGTAGTTTTGGAGATTTCCTCCAATATATTTTAGGTATACATACATACAATATACATTACAAACATGTTACCAACGTTATCTTTTTTATAATAGTCGTTAGTGTGCAGTAAGATAAATCGGTGTTTAATTCGCTGTAAAAACGTAATTTATTAGTACCCTAGCTATTTCTTACTATACGATAACGAGTTGTCTATTTCGTGTATTATCTGTCTATAGGTACGTGGTAAGTACAGACAGACTAAAAAAAAGTGAGGCTTTTAATTTATCAAAAAACGTCTTAAGTTGCCAGCATAAACTTTGTTCGTTGAGGTAGGGTTACCAACGGTCAGACCTTGGCCTAATAGATAAGTATGTAGGTACCTATATCTATTTGTAGGGCGACCTTTTGAGTTTAGGCTTAGCTGATGTGTGCCGTTATCGGTAAAAGTCCCTAGGCGCCGAATCAAAGCGGATCGAAGACTCGGGGTTTTATACTTATTTGAGTAGTGAAAGAAAGGAAAGTTACCCCATTAATATGTACCAATACAGTACAAGGTCCGAGAAACCTGGAACTTCCTCTATATGTAAGACTTTGTCATATCAAACCGACCTATTTAGAAAACTGGTTGAATGAGAAACCTCTTGGAGATCCCAGTTAACCAGGTTTTACAGTGTCTGAATATTACCACAATAAATATCCACGTGGTTCGCTACATCGATATTATTAATGATCTGTTTATGCACAGTTAATATATTCATAAAATTTGCCAGGTAAGTAATAAAATTATCACAGTTAATTACTTATTAATTTCGCATTTCGTAATAAAATAGGCAATGTCAAATTTATTTATTAATTATGAATATTCACAAGTATGTGTTGACTAAGATGAAAACAAAAATAGTAGATACGGTATATTCTAACTTTGCGTTTTCGAAAAATGAGCTAGAAACACCTACATGCATTTTCATCAAAATTATTGTATTTAAAAACATTTGTTTTTAAGAATGATTCAGGCTTTGTAAATAAGCGAAAAGGAATTCTTATGGATGTCAAAAAGATAATCGCAGTGACAGCACGTGCTCACGCGGCAACGGTTCGACATACGACTGAGGCTAGTGCGTCAGCTAGACGCAGTTTTATCGTCTCATTTTCCGAGACTAGGTACCGTATCTTTAGTTTTTTGTTTTAATCTAAGTAGGTATGTGGATACATAATTTACTAAAATATCTGGTAGCTTTCATACACACAATAACGTATTTTACGGTTAATATAACGTGATAGTTACGTCGAGTACCGTACCTACTTTGCTTAGTTAATAATATAATACGAAGCTAACTACGTTAAACGGTCGGGTAGCAAACACAATACGTTTCAATTAATAGTTGGTAGGTAACTAAATCATGGTTCTCCACACGATTGTGTGTCTTAAGGAGCGTTTCCATTGTAAAAGTCTTGGATGCAACTTGCATGGAAATGTGTCGGAAATTACTTCAGTTTAAACCTTATTACCTACCTCAGTGTATGGCATTACAAGTTGAGTGCATTTGCACAATGGAAACGCTAATTTAGCTTCTAAAGTAGAATTTTTAAGTTCGCCTAATTTGTGATCAAAATATTTCATATAAATCAAAATAAAACGCTATAAACTTTACCCTCGTGGTCATAGAGGTTTAGGTGTATTAAGCTTAATTTAGATTTGGACACGTATTAATATTAATTTATTAAACCTAATTTAGTCATGATCGTGTATTTTCGCAAATGATAGAACACACATTCCATCAACTCAATACACATTTTAAGTAAATAAACCAGATTGTACACTGCAACGAAACTAAATGACTTTAGCTTAGCATGCCAGCTTATCAAAACAGTGAGCATGGCTGATAGCTGGCATAGTTTGCAAAGGACGCATGCACAAGTATGAAAAACTCGTGCGACTCGGAGCTAAGCTAAACCTTGTTGAGTCAGCGTAGTGGATAATGTTTGTAAGTAACCCCCCTAACTTAAAAAGGACGATTAACAGATGACAGTTTCAGTATCCGGTCGTTATGACCGGATACTGAAACACCATTTAAGAGAGCTATTTAAATAATTGAGCAGCTTCTAAACTTAAAATTAGTAGTTATAAGGAATTTTGAGTTTAACAGCTGTTTAATCGTATATCGTAGTGGCCCTCATATTTCGAGTAGGTAGCATTTCAGTTTTCAGCTGTAACTTCGGTACATAATAGGTATAACGTTTGTTTCTGTCTGTGACATGAAGTGTCAAAGTTGACAAGCCATAGTTTAGGCTTTTGCTGTTAATCATCGTTTAAAAGTAAGGCGGTAAGTGGTAAAAGAAGTTCAACATCAATAAAAGTTAACTCTAAAAACCACAGATATTAAAAGAAAACAAAACATTTATCGATAAAATTGAAACTCCAATTCTCTTAACAATACAGCCTAATGGTATTAGAGAAACGTACGGAATCCAGCCATCTATAACCAGCTTAACAGTTTAACGATTCTAACCAAATTATATCAAGACTCAGTACCGAGCATTGGAGCTGAAAGCTGTCTACATATTACACGGATTTCTCCGGTGGACACTGTGTCGGATAAAAAACGAATAAGAATAGGTATATTTATTGGCAAAAAAACACACGATACAATAGAAAACAAAAACTAAACCAAACAAAAAGAGGTATGCAATCTATTTTATTTCATTTGACATTTTATTTATTGACTATTTTTGACTATTTAATTTGGGTTTGACATAATTGTATTTTTGAGTACCTGACTGAAAAAATTGAGATTTGTTGACTAATATATTAATGTTAAAATTGTATTAAGTCGAATTGAATTGTAATTTAAATCTAAGTACATAATTATTTCTATTTCTATTCTTATATCGCTGTTGCTGGAGTTGCCTGAATAAAAATCATTTTTTTTTTATTTTTTTTTATTTATGTTCCTCTTTTTGTTCATAAAAAAAATGTCCACCGGACACAGCGTCTGACAACATTTTCTCTGTCTTCTTTGTTGACCTTACAAGCATTTAACCCCCTTAGTGGGCGAAATACCCCACCAATCAGTAATCCTCCACTACGAAATTATGCTATAAATTTAAATTACCTATATACCGAGTTTCGTGATCGGTTGACAAATGCGACATGTAGAAGAGAAGCAACGTACTGACAGATTTTTTTACCTTCTGCTCGCGTCTGCTCGCTTGGTTGCATCAAGCACTTACAGTACAAAACACAAGGTATACGTCGTCTGTGCGTCTAACAGATCGTCTGACATTTGTCTGTGATTTGCTCGTAGACACCGGTGCGTGCATATATAGTTAAACCAAGTGAGCGTGCGTGCAGTTCCGGAGCTGTGTCCGTCGGACACATCTGTGCATTGTATGCTTAATAAAAACAAGGATTAACTCAAGAACCTACTTGCACAAGGTACAAAGTACTTATCCGCCAGACAAATCGGTGTAGTGTGTAGGCAGCTCATTTTACTTGAATTAATGGTACCCCAGTACCCGCAACTAGAACCCGATACTAATTAGTTAATCGATCGACTTCTTGCGTACCTATCTCACCAAGATTTGATCTCAACTTCGCACTTGTGTGTTAGGATTAATAAACTTGAGTTAGAGGTTCTTATTGCTGAGGAGCTTTTGCAAGTCATTTCATTTTGGTTTAGTATAAGTACTTGGATCGATGTGTATATTAGCTCTGTGTGAGGATATATTGAAAAAGTTTGCTTTGTATTAACTTGTACCTAAGTAAGAAAATCTATACTAATATTATAAAGAAGTAACGTTGGTAACATGTATGTATGTATGTATATATGTATGTATATTGGGGGTAATCTCCGAAACTACTGGACCGATTTCAAAAATTCTTTCACCATTAGAAAACTACATTCACCCTGAGTAACATAGGCTACTTTTGATCCCGATATTCCCACGGGATCGGGACTAACGCGGGTGAAACCGCGGGAATCTGCTAGTATATACTAATATTATAAAGAGGTAACGTTGGTAACATGTATGTATGTATGTATGTATGTACACACATCAACATCGTCTAGGGATATTTTATATAAAGTTCTTAAACTTAAAAATTACTGGCCGATTTAAAAATATTTTAATGGAACCTTATTGTGTAGGCCTTATTGTATGATTCCAAATTTGAATTTTAAAAAAATAATTAAAAACATAAGATTAGCGCGGCAATTATTGTAGCGAGTTCGAAGGTTTAAATTTACTTAACGCAGTTTTAAGCATTTTGTTTAAACAAATTGAAGTTACAATATTTTTTTTTTGATTAATTACAATTTAATACAACTGTATGCATCATGCAGCGGCGTCATTTAACAAGAAACGAAATGTTAAGGGCAGTAGGAATGCTCCAAGCTGGTGCTACTCAACGGAGTATTGCCGAGGAGATTGGAACAAGACAAAACGTGATATCAAGATTGTGGTCACGTTATCGTGCTACTGGTGAAGTGGCTGAAAGGCATCCAGGCGGAAAACGGATAACTACCCAAAGACAAGACCGATTTTTGCAAGTGGCCGCGAGAAGACAACCAAATGTTACGGCCATGCAGTTGGTTCAAACGCTCCAGTCAGACCACCAGGTGCTTGTCAGTGACCAAACTGTGAGGAAAAGACTGCACGAGGCTAACCTTCATTCTCGCAGGCCGCTTCGTACTCTAGCACTACGCAGAGGAAATCGTGGACGAAGATTACAGTGGGCTAGAGAACATTTGCCTTGGGAAGATATCGAGTGGTCGGTAGTGTTGTTTACCGATGAGTCCCGATTCGGATTTCATCCTGATTCACGTAGAGTACGCGTATGGCGAGCTTCTGGTCGTAACAACCGTCTGCAACACCCTCAGGAGGTCCATCCATACCATGGCGGAACAATTATGGTTTGGCCGGGAATTCGTATTGGTGGAAGAACAGACCTCGTTTGGATCAGAAACACTATGACTGCCGAAAAATACCGTAATCAGGTGCTAGCACCAATAATCTATCCCCATCGATTGCAAATGGGCCAAGTTTTCACGCTCATGCACGACAACGCCCGTCCGCACACTGCGCGAGTGGTGACCAGCTGGCTAGAGGAGCACGACGTGTCGGTCTTAGACTGGCCCGCGCAGTCACCAGACCTAAACCCCATAGAGCACGCGTGGGATATGCTTCAAAGAAGGGCTTTGAGGAATTTGCCTCCAAATGTTGCGACTGAAGAGCAACTTTTTTTGCATCTTAGCAGGACCTGGGACAATATTCCGCAGCAAGATATTGACAACCTGATTCAAAGCATGAAAAACCGTTGCAGGGCCGTGATTAACGTCATGGGTGGTTTCACTGACTACTAATTTTAACTTCAAATAAAAAAACCTAATAATTTCGTTTTACTTTATTTTTTTCCTTAGATAGACATTTTATCTTAAATTTAACATTATTTCACTTTTTGCGTTTTTTAAAATAAAAAAATATTTAAGCATAAAACAATATTTTGTTGTATTCTAAATCATAGTCTGATAAGTAGGCTTTACAAAAATATATACATGTTGTTTGTTAGTAAACACAATTTTTGAGTAAATTGAGAAATTCTGAATATCCCTAGACGGTGTTGATGTGTGTATGTATATATTGGGGGTAATCTCCGAAACTACTGGACCGATTTCATGAGTAATATCTTTGTTACTCCTTCACGCAAAAACTAGCTACCGAACTAAGATAGTATTCCAGTAAATTACTTAGTGAATTTGATAAACAGATAGCTGAAGATCTGGATTAACACTAAGGACTTTTTATCCCAATATTTCCCCGGGACTTATCCGGGTGAAAGCACGGGGTGCTGCTAGTATTTAATAAATCGTTCCCAAACTAAAGTGAAGATGAGAAATTAACCGTCGTAGATAAATTTCTGACTTTACACTTGCATTCAACCCTATCATAGTGTATTTACAGTTCACTCTCGTGTATTGATAACATCTTGCAGGTCAAACGTGTCCAAATCTAATTACATTCATTCATTCGCTAAATTTACATTCAGAATACTAAAGCCTTCTATCAATTTATCAACCTACCTATATTTTAAAGGTAATCCCCTAAATCAAGCTACCCTTAACTTTAACGGCGGTTTTAAATCAGAAATTACTTTCGGCAATAAAGTAATTACTCAAAGTGTAAGAGCTACTGAGTAATAAAAGTCGAGTATTTAAAGTTCAGTTCATTATCGATTTTAGAATAAAGGTGGGAACACACTTGCCTGTAGCTGGCTAACTTACAGTCTGTAGTCTTTTTCCGTTTGAAACACAGAACTTCAGTTCAGGGTCGGTAGTATGATCCACAATCGTGTTTCAGTGGTTTCTCAATAGTTGTCAAACTCTTATGATATGACAGGAAAGGTAACCTCGGAAACCACCATCGATATATTAACCATACACGATGGAGTGCACCAAACTTAGAATATTATAATGGAATTAAAGACATTTTTCGGTTTTAATCGCGTGGTGTTAATTACTTTTAGCATTGTTTCAATGCTCAACGTTTCGAGACCTTTACAGGTCCCTTCTTTAGAATTGACTGAGATGAAAAACTCGCGAGTGTAGACGTGTGTGTATTTGTGGGTGTGAAAGGATGTACATTGTGAGTGGGAAAATCCTACCATCAATAAATGTAATTTCGTTATGGCAATAGTGCGAGCGAAACAAATACCTCTGGTTAGTAATTCTCACTCGGCACGGATTTTTTAGATGTTCGTCATGTCTAATATTAAAATAATAAAGTCTAATATTCAATAACGCAAATTTTGTACGTATTTATCCTGCATGGGTCATATATCATGACACTACTATTGCCATTCCACTGAGGCACCACTGAGATTCCATTGTGATTTAGTGTAATACGGACCCAGAAAGTTAAGAGGCCTTAAATAACTTGTAAATGCAGAACTGATTATAGCCTGCATTGAATTGTTTTTTAATCGTTTATGTTTCAAATAATATTATAACCTATTATAATGAGGTAACGTTGGTAACGTGTATGTATTCCGGGATATCTACGAAAACAATGAATCGATTTCAAAAATCTTTTCAGAAAAAGAAAGCTACATTATTGAGGAGTTAGGGTGCAGTCGAGGCTAGCCCTCGACTCTTATCCCTATGTTCTCACGGTGGCGGGACTTACGCGGGTGAAACCGCGGGACTCAGCTAGTAGAACATATCTTAGTAAAAGCTTATACTCCTTATGTTCGTATACTGTGGCAAAAGTAAAAGGTTTCGTTTTATAGGCACGTGTATTTATTTTCGTAGTATGCAGAAACAGGGTTCTACCGGATCGCGGAGAAAGGATGTTTTTATTTTAATGTAATTTTCATGTGAAACATTTTGGAGTTTTCTGTGGTTATTGTCCCTGAGAGGAGTCGCACGATGCTTATGGTGTGTTCTGTGACTTATGCAAGGCAGTCGATTACGACTGCCTCTTATCTCTGGCCAGCAGGCTCTACACATCCTCACTGCTGCCCCAAGAGCTGTGGGAATATCGATAAGGTCGGATTTCAACTCATTAAAATATTGATATAGGTAGGTACTACCACGTTATTGGTCACCACAGGATAGGTATACCACACCCTTCACTCAAGTTAGAACACTAAACCACACCAAACACACACTCAATACAGACTCAATAATCAGAGTACCTACGTAAAATCAGAAAATAAAATGTTAGTAGATGTAAACTTATCAATGCAAAACCCCATCTATTTACGCGATTTTTGCCGTTCCCAATTCCTATGAAACGTGTAAATATGTAGATATAGATTGACGGGTTCTTGGATATCCGAGAGCCGCAGGGTCTATTGTACGGTACGTATCGTACTTCAGCTAGAAAACGGTAGAAATCACTCGACATCGACTTTTTTTTATCGGAAAATCATTTCAATTGTATATTGAAGAACTCCAAGCAGGTTTTTGAAGAGTCGAGTCGATATAATAAACTATTCAAAAACATTTGAATAGTTTATTATATCTTTGAATTATTGTGGATATTCTTGTTTAGCCAAAGGTTTTCTGTAAGTTGATATCACCGTCGAAACGCACCCAAAAAATTGAGTACCTAGTGATCTTTATTTATACATCGGTCGCATTTGTTCGAAGAATTTCGTACACCGGCCACCAAAGATAATTGATTTTATCACCACTTTCATGCTTTAAAAAATTTAACAAAAATCGTTTTTGTAGAGCGAAAGTGTGGCATTTCTAAGAAAAAAAAAACAATATATGAAGTTTAAAAGGGCCGAAAGTCATTTCTCTATGTGGCAGTTGGAATGCGGCTTAAGCTGATAGTGTCGCTGTCATTTCGATCGTCTTTTGTTTTCGTTTCGATTGTCTTTTGTTTAAAAGAGTGCCTTGGTCACTTTACCTAACCTTACATGGGTCGAGTTGACCACTATCTAATTAGACAACGGGGCATTTGGACCCAGGTCCCAGTTTTTAAGGTAATCATTTGCTATCTAACTCTCTCTGCCGTTCTAGCATTAATATCGCGATTACACGCCAATTAAAAACCTCTATTAACCTCTATAATAATAAGATGACCCACAATTGACAGTTTTGATTTAATTTGTAATTTATAGACAGCAAATCGATTACGACTTGCGGAATAAATTAACATGACAATAGAAACAATGAACGACGAGACAAATAGATTCACAGTTCATTGTTTGAAGACAGGTGTCTTCTGTATTATGTCAGACTAAGTATTTATTGATCATTGGAAAGGTATAGAGAATACCTTTCCAATGATCAATAAATACTTAGTCTTTACTTAGACACGGTGATAATTTGCGTATGGAAATAAATTCTCTACAAATCCTCTATGGCGTCTGTCTGTAAGCGGTAAAATAATAAATACTAAATTAAAAAAATGAAAAATATTACAGAGATGACCCTATCTAGCCCTACACTAAGAAAGTAGACTTTTTATATGAGTACTAAACAACGAAAAGACGAAATAATAATGAATAGAATAAGGTTCCTTCATTGCATAATCTCTGAGACGCTGACATTTTGAGACAATAACGTGAATGAATATTTAGTTTGCAAAGGAAATTATGTCGTAGGATATGCTGGATAGGGCTAATGCAATTCAAATTAGGTTAGGTTAATATTGACTTTGTAATAATATGCATATTGATACGGGTTTGTTGTTGTTACAAAGCTTTACGTGTGCTTATGATAGTGAGATAAGACGCTTTATGCTTTATATTTCAAAACCTAATTGTAAACATATGTAAATGTAAAAGCGGCATAATTGGCTGCCTTATCACTTGAGTGCAGTCTATTCTAGACAACCAGTTCACATAAGATTAAAAAATCAGAGTGTTTAAAGTTTTTATTAATGTGATTAGTGGTTAATTTCGAAATCAATACCTATATTTACGTTTTACGTCACTCTGACAGCGCTATTTCACACAGAGCTGATAGAGGGTTATAAATGTTGTTTACGAAATGTATGAAATTGTTCATGCAAGGCGACCGCGGTATATATTTTTATAGTCCTTATAAGTAATCCGATAAAATAAATAGATATGAAACAGAAAGAACAAACCAATGAAAAGTCTAAAAAAAATTAATACAACTCGATTATAAGACGTTACTTTACTTAGAAGACATTTTTTCGATAAATACTTAAGTGCTTATAGAAAAGCGGCGCAAAGAAAACTTCTCGGATGAAGTTTTAATGAAAAAAGCCCAGTTTATCGCTAATCCGACCATCTGTTCCATTTCTTTACAATGTTTCGAAATTATTCTTCTGTCGTGTTGTCATCTGCAGCGGCCAGCGGCTCCGTTCATGAGCTGAAGGAAAATGTAAAAGTAATAGATCGTTTACACACTGCGAGATAGCGCCAGCCTGCCGAGTAGCTGCACTCTAGTAACTTGTACTGTTTGAACGTAATGTACAAGTAACTATTACTTCGTTTTTTAATGATTTGACTATGATTTGTCACTTCTTCCTGTAGATAAAATGTCAAATACAGAGAACCAATACGTCAGATCATAGTCTGAAATTAAAAAAACTATGTATAGTACGTGCTACTTGTACATGACAGTAGAGCGAGCCGAGCTACTGGCTTCTGGCGTCTACTGGCTAGACAGCAGCTCGCATGCTAACTCGCACTGCGCGCTATAACTACGCTCTGCTACAATTTCGAGTAGGTGTTATTCCGAAACTTAAAAAATATACAGTGAAAAACTCGAAATATAATAATCAAAAATATGGTAGAGGTACTTAGATATTTCAACATGGTTTTGAATCATTTTGATAGTGAGAATAACTTATATTTAATTTAAAATACTTCCGACATTTATGTTTAAAATAACGAGGTGGCGATGTGTAATTTCTCGTTGCGCTGTTGAATTGGAAAGAGCGACCGGCGGCGGCGCGGGTGGCGTAGTGTGATATTTGTTTGCTTGAACGAGCACGTAAGCGAAGGAACCCACCTCGCTCGACTCTCGACTTGCAAGCGGTAAAAAATAAACAAAAACAGGTCAAGCGCGTGTCGAATCATTAGTGTGGTTCCGTAGTTTCAACGACATTTTGTTTTTTACTTCTATAAGCTTTCGTTTGAAATCACTAACCGAGTGAATACATCTTCTAAATAAGCGTGCTACGTCTTTAGCGGTCAGATAGTGGTAGGTAATACGCTGACCTATTAAGTACAGCTCCTAATGTATAATATTATAACCTACGTGTACCTAATATAGGTTTTTCTTATCAAAAACTTTCATAGTAACAAAAAATAACACTTTTTTTGTTTATCTACATTAATAATAGTTTAACCTAACGTTTCATTAAGAAACGTTAGGTTAAACTTGGTACTATTGAAATAACTGATATATAATTACGAAAGTCGATTGAAATGCTAAAACAGATTCCTAAGTAGAAAAATGATTATCGCCACTCTTTACTTTTAACGACGACGACACAACGGAATGAGAAAAAATAATCATCGACGCTACCCGTGCAGCGGAAATACACAAATGTTTTTGTTGGGATATTATTTTACGTGCTTGATGATATTTTTTTATTTCAAAGGGAGCTTTCAATATAACAAAAAAAATCGTGTGGCACTCGGGGACTGCCGCGGTAAAGCTTTGCATAGCATTTTTTATCAACTTATGCAATTATAATATTTTTTCTATTTTGTACCACGTTGCCATGGTTACCATGTAGCTCGGCCGAGCTACATGTTAACCATGGCAACATGGTAAGCGGAGTGGGGGGTGTTACTGGTGTTAGGTATTTTTCGTTACGAAATTTCTTCATTCAAAGCTCAAAGCCCGCGATAAAAGTTATGCAATAGCTTAATAATAAACAATCATGAGCTAAGTCACGGACAGAAAAACTAACATACAACGCAAAACTGGGCTTAGTATGCTTCAAGTAATATACCTACTCGTATTTAATGTTTTCGAAAACGGAGAATACAAACTTCATAGCTTTTGAGCAAAATTTTATGAAATTATCAATTTCGATAAAAAGCGTCCATATTTGAGGTATACTTTGGACGATTTTATAATTGTTGTACCTATAAGGCCCACCCGTTCTTTGTTCACTACGGAACCTTAAAAATGAAATTAGATCACGACCTCTGCCCGCTACCGAGTCATAATAACCTGAAGTCTCATAACGGGGCAGTCCTTTCACAATGACTGTCGACTGTCGAGTGTCGAGTGTCGACCTTCGTAATTTCGATAATCACGGGTGACATTTGAATTTTGATATTATTATGTACAAGGGAAGTTGACCCACTAACTAAAAGGATAACATGGTCACAATATCTGTATACCTGGCCTGCACATGTATTTTAAAATTAAAATAATATATCTTTATTGCTTTTATTTTTTACAACTACGGTATAGGCTTTTAAACGAAGACTTAATTTAAAACTTTGGATTTAATAAAGCGCGCCAGGTGTAGGTATCTGTTATGTCACAGCCAATATCTTTAATTAGGCATAATGTGTAACTATTTTCCTAGTCTGCTCGTTCTATTTATAATTTATTGAACAACAATGACAATTCAATGATGTAATACGAGATTCAATGAAGTTAGAAAGAGCCACATCCATCCATGCCACATCAGAGCCACTGAGCAAGACAGATAAATGCCAAATGTCATTGATGTACGATTTAAAAACATCAATAGCGCCATTTAGTTCATTTATATATCAAACGCATGTGACTTTTATTAATAAAAATCGACCAGATTATATCAGGGCAAAGTTGGTGTACTAATGCGCGAGCGAAGAAAGAAAAATAAACAAACAATTTAGACTTTTCGGCTAGTCTGTTAGACTATAAACGGAGCGCTCGCGCCGTTTTTGTTTACTAAATCTAAGTATATACTTATAAAGAAAAATATTTATTTGTTTGCTAATACTAGTAGAAACCTACATTATCGAGGAGTAATATTATACTTTTGATCATTCATTCCCACGGGATCGGGACTTACGGGGGTGAAACTGCCGGACTAGTAGCTTATAAAACTAGTCGCCAGCGACTCTACATAATATTGTAACCGTATTATGGGTACAAAATAAAAATGTTTTCTGCTCTCGTTCCGTACCTACCTCTAAGTGTGCGGATTAGAAGCTTTCAAAGGATTAACTGGGGCGGGTCTCCGCATGACCGTTTCATTAAAACTTACACCACACTCCTAACTTAACTGCCCTAATTACTCGGAGCAAAAATCATTTCGTGACTACATTTGTATTACGAATTACATTATAATGTACCTCCCTCGTAGATTTAAATATGTATTTAAATATATGAGCGTCAGATACACCATGCGGGGTCTTCTTTAAAAGTTTGACGTGTGAAAATCCACAAGCACGAACCATTTGTTATTGGGATGGATGGTTTGTTTGGGATGATTTCTGGAACTTTTGAATTGCCTTTGATGATTCCCTCTCAAATAGTTATTCAAGAAGTCAAGGATTAGGTTGTATCATTTTTATATCTCTTTCAACTTACCAAAAAAATCGTTTCAAAATCGGTTCATTTTTGTAAAATATTAGTACAGACACATGTCTCACCCCCAAACGCATATACTGTCTCGGTAGTAATCTAGTGACTATACGCGGAAGCGGTATCTTCCGCGTATGAAGCCCAGCTAATGGCAGTGGCATAAACGCGGCAGTGTGACACGGCGTACACACGCGCATGGTTTGTCGTACGCCCTAAGAACTTAAATAATTTAATATTCGTGCTTTCAAACCGGACATGTTCACGGAACGGTGACTCATCCATGCTCACTATTATTTTCTGATTCGGCATTCCCAAATGAATTGCCAAATGACCGCATAGACAGGTACATGTATACCTCGACGCGAATCGTTTTCATTACAAATTAATTTTGACGCGGCGCTATTCGATTACCGCGGGTTCGATCAATCTCAATTTCCTTTCAATTCATCGAATCTTCCGTTGATCTCATTACAAATTTTAATTTGTTTCAGATATTCAAACCGGAGACACGAGCCGATACAAAACTAAGTAGAAACAAAAGCAAACCAAATAAACGACAAAGCGCCTTCATTCGATACAATTACTGATAGAGTTAGCGTAAGTTAGATACGATACGAGCATTACGAGTAACTTAGACGCATCTAATACGCGTCGGGGCGCGGTTAAGTGTTCGGTCAGTCAGATAAGGTTGCGCTGGATGCGTACGTGGCGTGGTGCAAAGGACAGGTGACTGGTGCGGCCGTCAAGATTGAGGTGGTGGGGGGGTGCGGTTGGGGAAGGCGCGCGCGCGTGCGGCCGCTGCACGCGCTAGGCCGCGCGGCCGGCATGTTGGGGGCCCAGCGGTCGCAGTCCTGCAACGAGGAGGGCGCCTTCTTCGGCGCGCGCTCGCTGCGCCGGCCGCGCGGCAAGGGCAGTGGAAGCCCGCCCTGCTAGGGGTACGCCATGTCGCTGCGCAGCCTGCACCGGCGGCTATCTTCCGCCAATAACCCGTGAGTACCTACTTATTATATTTAAAAAAAATATTTTATGCCTGTTTATTTAACACCTACTAAATAATCAAAACCCAGAGAAGCGGTAAGAGCTCGCAGTAACCATTGCCAGCGGCCAACTCGGTGGCAAAATCGGGGGTGGTCGATGGAACTATACGACTAGCCTGTCAAATTTACAGTCTGTAGTATAGCTGAAAATATTATTGCTAATAGCTGCTGCTTGCAGTGTATATAGTATACAAATAGTACAGGAAGCCATATAGGCCCATTTGTCATCTCAGCCTGATTTTCAGCCTGAACACTGATTTTCGATCCCGAGAATCCAGGATGAGTTGCCGAACCTTCGCCGGCTATGCCGGCAACCCATCAAAATGTCGAATGGGCGACCGTTGCGATGTGAATATTCAATTATCGAACATAAATCCAGATCCAAGCGCTCGACTATATTACAATTTGGATTGACGCCAAAATAGACTTTTCTCCTTTGACTTAGAAACCGATTTAGTTTGAGTTAGAAGCTTGAATCGTCGATTATCGCGGGAGAGTACTGTTAAGGACATTAATCGTGGCATAATGTATGTAAATTGGCACCAGCTTTTAACGACGGACTTTGTGGTCCAATTTCTATTTATTTCATTTTGTACGAAAAAAGATACATAAAACAATCACATAGGTACGGTAAAAAAACTTTGTGGTGCATTTTGGTTTTGAATTTTAGTAATTGACGAGGTATGTCAGGTCATTGGCTTAACTATAGAATGTGACACCAGAATAAAGATAATTGTAAACAGCCACTGCGGTAACGTTACCGTAAACTCAATGTTGCGGTTTTGACGTTTTAATCGTCATTCATCGACTTCATCGTAGCGCACGCAGCGATGCTTATTTTAATTTAACAATAGACGTAACAATATTATCAGCGCTGCAGCGGTTATTTATGTCATAAAAAATCAAACTTCGCTACATCGAGAATCAGATTCTCTGATTGCTCAATTTTGATGTGGCGGCGATTGATATTCAGTAAAGAATTCATAAAAATCACGATTTTAGCATCAAATAATTCGAGATGGAACTGAGTTCATACATAAATAGTTTGTTGATTTGGTTATAAGTTTAAAATAAATCCATAGAGATCAAAACGTCTCTTTTCATGAAAAGTGGATGTAGCGGAGTTTGATTCTAAACGACACATTTTATAATTTGTATTTCGCGTACAAGGAATATGAAATATGTTTGAGACATCACCTCTGGTACTAATGCATAATATCATAATGCTTCAACAATAACATTTCGAAAATGATTTCTCACTGCGCCGATTTACAAGCTATTCTACTAAAACAGGCTAGTAAGCCAGTAGAAAAGGATCGTCTCTTTTTACTAGATTACTCGATTAATGTGAATGGTCCTTTATTATGGTATATTATGACCAAATGTGAGGGCGTATTAATCATTCTGACTGACAAGTTTGGTGTTAGAACAATGACGTATGGACGTGACTTGTGCACGGATGAGGGGATAGACAGAGGAGGCGGTGACGTGAGTCCTACCCCATCAATCGATTGGGAGAAACAACCCAGAAGATGTCTTTTGCAGAGCTACTAATAAACGGGTTTTTACGTTTGTCATCTTTGACAGACTGGTCTATTTTTTTGTAAAGTAGTTACTTATAAAAAAAATTGAAAAATGCGCATCTCATTGAATCTATTGTAGCCGTGCAAAGTTGTAAAAAAAAGGTAATTCTTAAATATTTTTTTAGTGTAAACATAACTTACCTACATACATACCGTTTTACGTTTCGTGGATAAGAAAAATCCACAGCCACTCCAGATTCGCACATAAGTATAAGACTTCCTGAAAAAATACTGTAAATGACAACTTTAGGAAATCCATACGTGTCTAAATCCGTTACGTGGAACTTTTCAGCTTTGTAGATGTACGTAATATTATTTCTGGTCTTGAGGACCTTTAAGAAAAGCAACAAGCGCTATTGACAAGAGGAAGAAGAAGTGATTTAGAATCATTGAGGTACAATACCTAATACAAAGTCACAAACAGAAAAAAAAATGTCTGCGTCAAAATTACAATACCTTTTACAGACAAAAATATAGGAGCAGCTCTATACTTGAATTAAGCCTTGGCTAATACAACCTTTAGTTCACGTTCATGCGGCGCGGCGCGGGCGCGACACCGCGCCTGTGTTGGTCGCCACGACCTCTTGATTTACTAGCTCCACTGAAAGCGTGTAGTGCTTCAAGTGGTCCGTGTGCATCGACCCTGACTTACACCTTGTCAATACCTGTTTAATTAGCTGACCCATTAAATTATAGTACAGCTAAAGACGGTTAATCTATATGCCAGTTTAGGCACGAACCGCTATATTTCAACACGGATTTTGGTTTACAATACCGCAATAATGTACTACACACATGTCACAAGCAAATATAGGTATGTACCTACCTACAGATATACATAGGTATTATGTAATAGACTAGCTGCGTCTCGCGGTTTCACTTGCGTAAGTCCC
Organism: Idaea biselata; assembly: GCA_958496205.1. Lineage (NCBI taxonomy): Eukaryota > Metazoa > Arthropoda > Insecta > Lepidoptera > Geometridae > Idaea > Idaea biselata. The sequence goes on from OY292395.1 coordinate 17,514,760, forward strand.
GATCCCGTGGGAATGTTGAAATCAAAAGTAGCTTTTTACTTCTCGATTATGTAGTCTATTTTACTTTTGTAAATACGTACATATATGCGTACATATATACATATATACCCAGAACAGAAACAAATATTTATTTTTAAGCATAAATACTTGCAACCGGCAGGAATTGAACCCGCGACTTTCTGCATTACGGTTCTGCAGTTCTGTACCTTCTACATTCATGTGTGTGAATGCCCGACACTGCGCCACAGAGGTCGTCCAAGTTAGATAAAGTTTCAAAGACAAAAATATAGGACACACTTTTTGAACTTACACGGCACACGGGTTACACCGGCCGTGGTCACGAGAACACTGCAACGTCAAGGTAATTAAAAACAATGATTATCTACAACGCGATCTAGACGCGTAGCTCTAATAATCTTTATGAAAAATGTAGGAAACGGTAGGTACCTAAGCTGACTGTACCAATTCACAAAGTTGGACATACATTCTTAATAACTTTAACTTACCTTTTGCTTGAGGGTAAAATATCAAGTTATCTTCCATCTTTTTTTCATCTTTTAATTAATAACTGTATCCATTTCGTAAATAGCAATGTCAAAGGAAAACTTAGACACAGTATAAATAAATAACAGTATTATGTCTTTAAACAGAACGCCCGAAATTAGGCTTGTTGGAATTTCGGATTACTTTGGTACACAGAAAAGCGAGTGCGCCGCACTGACTATTTTTATATTTTGATCTCATCTAAAAAACCCTATAGGGTGAGAATAGATATAACCAGCGTACCGCAACGCGTCTGAACGACCGAATATCAAGAAGATAAATAAATTATAAAACCCCCGACTTAAAAAATGTTCCAAGTTAAAACAAAACTAAACTTAAGGTACCTACCACATACCTACTCCGAAACATGAAATTTGTTTTCGGCTTATTATTTTTGATTTTTTTAAGTTTAGTTTTGTTTTAACTTGGAACATTTTTGAAGTCGGGGGTTTTTTAAATTTTTAATTTAATTTTTTTATTTCACCCTTTTTATAACAGCGATTTTGATTAAACATGCATATTGTTGTCACAAAAGTTAAGTCCTTTCATTTGATACCCCACTCGGGTATATTTGAAAACATTCGGTTTTTATTTCCGAGTTTGACCCTACATATACTTTGAACGGCTAAGCCGATTTTGATTAAACATGCATATTCTTGTCACAAACGTCATGCTCTTTTATTTGATACCCTACTCGGGCATATTTGAAAACATTCGTTTTTTATTTCCGAGCTTCAACCAACATATATTATGAACGGCTGAACCGATTTTGATCAAACATGGCTAAGAACACTCGCGCAACCTATAAGTCACCTATCAACCAAAAAAAACTACATTGAAATCGGTTCATCCGTTTGTGAGCTACGATGCCACAGACAGATACGTCAAACTTATAACACCCCTCTTTTTCCGTCGGGGGTTAAATACTGTTACCATCTATGCTGTGGCTTCGACCTCGTAGCATTCCGTAGCCGCGGCTACGGTTTCAGACTACGATCTAAACATTTCTGTAGCACTTATCCGACATTTGATTTGCAACTTTATAGCTAGAAGGAACGGTTTATATTTGAATGACATTAGTGCTTTCTGTTGAGGTTAGGAGGCTGCTAAGTGGATTTGAAACCGCGTTGAATGTACGAGAATTTCCGGAGTGTTATAACGCTAGTACATTTTCACCAAGTTGTTTGTGCGAACGGTTTTTTGTAGCACTACACTTATTTTACGATAGTTTATTTCTTTGCGTAGACACTAGCGCCACCAGCGACTACTGAGGTAATTATGGAAAAGTACCTTAGTGTGTTTAACATTGTGTTTGGTTGGTTTGAAGTCGTGGTTCAAAAACTTCTTTGTATCTATACACAGACCGAAAAGTGTATGTCTAAGTGAATAAAAGTCAATATGGCCCAGTTAACTTTTATTGGAAGAGATCTTCTGTTGTACAAATACAGGTTGTTTTTAGAAACGTTAAGGGAACAACTTTTACTTTCAATGTTGACTAACTAACTGAATGGACCATATATCAACGCACAGGCCAAATCGCTGGTCCTAAAAACATGATATTTGGAGGGTGTTTGTTTTGCGATGTGTACGTTAGGTATCTACTAAAATGGTTTTTATAAATTGACACCTTGATACCCCGGGTCGCTGCTCGTTTATTATATAGAGTCGGTTAATGAAAGAAAACCTATTAGTTTATATGCTAACCTAACACAACCTATATATTAAATTTTGAAGAAAATTTAAATGTTTGCTTCTAAAGCTAAGCTTCAATAAGGCGTAGGTACCTACTATAATTTTGATAATATGTATTTTTATTTTTTAAATCAAACTAAAATATTTGTAACCGATTTGCATCGGGTGTGGTTAGAGGCTACATACACCGCCCTACGGATCGCAATACGCACGTGACGAAGAGAAAGAACTCATAGTTATATTTTACAGTCTTATCGCGTATTATTATTTATTTTCTTACCTCGACGTTGTCGTGGTGTCGAGGGGACTTTTTAGTAGGTACCTAACCTACTTAGTCTTTAAATAACATTTAAATATAGGTATAAGTAGGTATAATTAGCTAAAACCGTCTGAGCTAAACTAACAAAGCCTAGGATGACAAGGTTCCACATATCCCTTTCAAAGAGTATGACGAGTCACCGGGGGACTTTGTCAGATTAATGGATTACTCATGGCCTCATTGGCTTGTAGGTAAGGGATCACAAGACATGCGTTGTTCACTCGACCGTATGTAAAGATATTTATAATTGTACAAGAATAAAGAGGACTCAACGACCTAAGTATTCAATGAGTTGACGTAAACAGCTATATAAAGTCAAGTAGAAGTTATGGGTACCTTTGAGCCGGGTACAATTCGGGGTGGGTCATTTTAATATAAGTAGTTATTATTTAGTTACTTTAGTTTTATATTTCTTATATTTACTCTATGTAAATATATGTAATTAAATTATTTTATTTTATTACACATTGTATTAGAAGTTTAAAGTCCTATCTTTTAAACATTTTTACAAACAGTTAACTATTTTTCTACAGTATTCTTGTACAGTACAGTAGTCCTGGTATTCTTGTTGCCAAATGAGTACCTATCTACCTATGTCTTCTATGCTTTATTTGGTAACTAACTATACAGGTACCTACTACAGAGCAAAGCGTTGTAGATATATATAAAATGTATAATTTTACATTTTGGCGACTTTGTCTATCCAGTAAATCTTAAATGCCTTTGACTGTATCACAATCCGCTTATATTATAAAAGGGGATTAGGACAGATGAAGGTGGGTATTTGAACCTATCTCCTTCTAACATATGTAGGTGTTGTTGTTATTTCTCCGACTTAATTTTTTAATTCTGTATCTTGTCGCGGTTTCACTCGTTTTTGGGGATATCTATTAGGTAGGTACTATAGGTAAAAAATATATTCTTAAATTTTAATTTCCACCAGTAGTGGTGTAATGACCTAAGAACATGTTTTAAAACTTCAAAAAGTCAAAATATACGAAAAGTATCAGCTTTTAATAGAAAAGAATTCCTACTATTTCTCCATAAAAACGTAGTCGACTGCTTCCTACCTGAATAAAAACATTTGAGCAAATAACATGTTTATGCCATAAAAACTAGATCTGCCATTACCATGCCCCTGTTTTTTAGTCTGGTATCCTTTCCTCTTAATTAGCACCCACAAGCAAACGTGGGCCAATATGAGTTCATACATATGAGGGACCCACATAATGTCATAACGTTTTAAAAAAAATAACTGCCCTTTAACGTTTGTGAATGAATGCCTACAGAGAACAACTGGCCGCATATAGCATCTAAATATTCATGGTTGGCGGGATGAAAACGATAAATTCGTTAAATTCACAGCAAAGAGTGGTACACTCTACGGGAGTAGACTGAACATCTCACAACAATGGATATTAAACGATATAATAATTACGCCCACTTTCTAATTTGCGCGTAAAATTGTTATAGAAAACCGGCTCCATACACGCCTTCCCCTTTGGAAGGCGTGTATGGAGCCGGTTTTCTATAACAATAGGGGCCAATTTTTCAATAATAATTCAGGGCCCCATAGCCCTGAGATATTTGACAAAAAAACATAATTCACATTAATTTATAGCGTGTTACTGTATGAAATATAAGATAAAAGAAAAATATGTATTTTCATATTTAGACGTATTTATTTGGAAATATAGTAAGTATTTTTTATAAAATGATTGTACTCTAAAAAACTAAAAATATATATAATTCTATACGTATAAGTATCAAGTAATAGCCTAGGGTTAAAGTTTTTACATGGGCTTGAGCTCGTGTGGGCTCAAGCAAACCCAGTTCTGTAATACCTACGCATGTATGTTATAGCGTCCCCAGGTATGACCAGCAAGTGTAAAAAAAAAAAAAAAAAAATATTATACATACAGACGAATTGAGAACCTCCTCCTTTTTTGAAGTCGGTTAATAAAGAGAGGGGTCCGCTGTACCGTCAGGCTACCCCGAGGGTGATCATATAAAGAACAAACTCTCCAAGTTTCAGCTCTCTACTATCAGTTGGTTAGGCTATGCGTTGATATATTAGGAGTCAGTCAGTCAGGACAAAGCATTTTATAAATATACCTAACATGTTATTTCGAATATTTATCTCTTTTCAACTGTTGCTTTAATATCTTTAGTACCACAGCCATGGCCCGCCACGTTAATTTGCCCTAATACCTTTCAATTTTCGTTTTTTATTTTGGACAAATGAAAATCGATAAAAACATTTTAAAATTATTATATTTTAGTTGTCAGTTATTATATGTTGGTCTAGTGAGAGATACCCTGACTTTCATTCCGAAGGTCGTGGTTTCAAATCCCGGCCGACCAATGTCTTTTCGCTCTTAACATCGCTCTAAAGAGTGTGGGGGAAAAATCGTGAGGAAACCCACGTTTCAAAATCACGTACAATGCTCCAATTTTGCTGGGGAAAAACCCCCCGCGGGGGGAAGTTTTCGCTTTCCCCCTTTCGGGGGAAAGCGAAAACTTTTCATAAATCTCTCTTCGGCGGCGGAAACCCGGCGATATACAGTTTAAAAATCCTTTTTGCGAATTCAGAGTACTACTAAACGATCGGGTCATAGCTTGCCAAATCGAACGTTTTCAGGCAAAATTTAATCTACAGCGATCTCTGTATCAATAATCGAAATCGCTTCCAGCATTTAACAGTTAAAATAACGGAAAAAACTGTTTCGCTCACGTTTTGCCATTTATTTTTCCACAGTTCAACAAAATGTTTACCTTTTTAGGGTTCCGTACCCAAAGAGTAAAAACGGGGACCCTTTTACTAAAACTCCACTGTCGTTCTGTCTGTCTGTCACTAGCCTATGTCTCATGAAGGACCATGATCGCTAGACAGTTGACGTTTTCGGATGATGTACTTCTGTTGCCGCTTAAGGGCCCTATACTGAAAAACCATGTGGGGCGCATCGAAAATTGTTGATTATTTCATGACGGAATGTCGTAGAACTTTTTTTTGTGTACAGATTGTAGGCGACATTGTTTCCGATATTTTAGTGCAGTTTCCATATAAATATGTCGAAACGTATTGAAGCCTATCGACATTTTAGCCAAATCAGACATTTTTTGTCTAAAATTTGGATAGGCTTTGCACCAATAGGAGGTTCTTGTCTTAAAACTACACCAAAATGTAGGAAACAATGTCACCTACAATCTGTGCACAAAAAAAAGTTCTACGACATTCCGTCATGAAATAATCAACAATTTTCGATGAGCCCGACAGGGATTTTCGGTTTCAAGGTCGTTGGCGTTGATACTCCTCTTAATATATATATTATATTGTTTTTAATATAATTAACAACAAATTATATTAAAAACAATATAAAATAATTATTTAGGTGGGGAACCCTTACAACAAACGTGATCTTTTTGTGATAATGGTACGGAACCCGTCGTGCGTGAGTCCGACTCCCACTTGGACGATTTTTATTGTTCCCGATATCAACATTTTATATTTTGACAGGTTCGATCTCTAGTATAGCCGTTAGATGGTTTGTTAGGTTTCTATTGTAGTGAAAATTGTTGTGTGAAATATAATTTGGTTGGTATTGAACATAAAATCCGGGAACGCAGCGGTGATCTCTGGAAATGTCGGGTATTTTTTGTTGTTACGAATAAAACCTTTGAGGTATGTTGAGTTGAAAAGTGATGAATGATAAATGTTTGGTTATTTTATCTTCAGTTTTTGCCTATTTGTAGCCATTAGTATATTTTATACTAGAATAAATGATGCGATAGTTAAGATGTTTGTCTGTCAATCAAACGGTTGAACGAATTTGGCTGAAATTTGGCACACAAGTAGTTTAAAACTTGGTTACTTTTTATCTTAGTATTCTCACGTAGTGGGCGAAATACCCTACCGATTAAAAGTCCCCCACGAAAAAAAAGCTATAACCTCTATCTACTTATATACCAAGTTTCGTAAAGATCAGTTAAGAAATGGGACCTGTAGAGGAGAAGGAACAAACATACATACGAAATAAAATTTTGGCAAGACTTGAAGGAGAGACGCTTCGTTGCGGTCAATAAATTTATGCCTGTAACTATTATAGACCTGCCCGGTCCCGCGGGAATATCTGGCAATAATGGTAATATTCCAAAACATTCAAGTTTCAAGCTATTTCGTGATTGTGACAGAACTTAGTAATTATTAATGATTTGAACGTATGAATATGCAGGAGGATTTGTGCGTTCAAAACGCTATCGGCTTATCCATGAAAATAAAACTACACAAAGTACGATGATTCTACTGTCACATTCTGATAGTAGGGTGACAGTAGAACCATCGTTATGACAGTATCGTTGTCGTATCGAAACGAACCGAAGTAACCCTCCTGGTTTCTGACTGAAATTATATTTATATTTATTTATAAGCGACTAGCCTAATTTTCTCACTGAAATTAAGTACCATAGGAACAAAACTACAACTTCATTTATCTAAAAACTGCAGTGACAGAGTTTGCGAATTAAAATTGTTGTATGCATTTCAAAGTGCAGGGTGACCTACACGACCTAGATGTATTTACCTGGCTCCAAGCCAGAACATGTTATCTTTCAGCAATAAACTGAAATACTAGCCGTTCCCAATTTTTACTTTTTAATTATCAACCTCTTCAGTTTGATGTTTGACAATGCTGCCAGTGTTTTTATTATTAAAAATGTCTTCTGTGAGTGGCCAGTCTGACCACTCGACCTACTTAGGTGATCAACTTTTTCAATCGTGGCCTAGCTTGTTAAATAACTTTGTTACATCACTTGGCTTTTAACAATTCAGTTAGCGATTCTACACTTTTCGTGTTGTGGTGAGCCACACACGAAGAAGTAAGCAAGTAGGTAAAAAAGGTGGGCGTGAACAGACGAAAAATCTCAAAAGGTAGGCTTTACGTTTTCAATAAAAGCAAATGCATTAACTATACAAAAAAAATAACAGGGTCTCTAACGACTGTGGGCTCGTGCGGCAGCAAGCGAGCAAAATGGCCGGTGGATGTGAACGTGCGACGCCACATTCGGGCGCATGTTGCCTCGGCTGAGCATGGTTGCTATTAAAGGTGCCCTCTTTCGGCTTAAAGCTTTCGGTCCCCGGGCTCTCAAGAGGCAACAGGGAGCATCGCTCAGATGTTGACGTGCTCATAGGTGGCTCAATGAGCGCTGTTCGTTCGGTGAAGTGGACGGAGGCTTTGGTGGTGGTTCTGACTATCAGGCCTGGCTACGCCTCTGAGTTTTCGGTAAAATCACTGAGGCTGTCTTGCGAGCTCAAGCTCGCGAGCCATGCGAGCAAGCTGCAGCGCGAGCCTGTGCGCTCGGTGGAGACGGGCCTGAGAATAAAATGTCAATATAATCAAATTAAATATTATATCAAGGAAAAATCTTGATAACTTTTTTTTATAAAAATAAACGACATAATAAAAAAAACATAACGCTAACAATAAAAGTTTATCGTTCAAAATTATCATCATCCAGCTGGCACTTTTATTATTATAAAATGTCTTTTTTAACGTCCTAGTTTTAATTAAACAAGTAAAATGAAATAATTGATGTAATTTAAATTGGATTAAAATAATAACTTATAACCTCATGACTCAAATTACATAACAGTCTACTATCGTTAACAATTACAAGATAGTCCGACTGATAAGTCTGTCGGGGCAGCCATAGCCATTTCTATCTGTAATGTCGATTATAGCAGTACAGTAAAGCTATAAAGTTGCGGGCAAGAGAACTTAGGAGTGAACTAAACAAGCTGCAAGTTTTGCGTGGCAATGGCAGCCCTGACAAACTATCTTGGGTTTTAAAAAAAATATAATGATGATACTCTCTTATTTACTTCGAATGGTGAGCTTTTATCCTTTTTAAATTACAGTGATTAAGTTAATCCGTCACGGGTTTTTTTCTTCAAAATTTTTAATATAGCCTTCATATACAGGCTACCTATTTTCATCGTGGGTAATAAGCAGCAGGGTGCTGCAATAAATCAGAATCCTGATATAAGTACACACTACGTAATGTTGCATTATTCCTGAAAATGATTGTGATGAGTTTAATTTAATAAATAGCCTTATATCATTCCACGTAGGTACTAGAACAGTTGAACTTCTATATTATCAGATTCTAAGAACTCGTTCCTAGCTAGTGGGGTAAGTGATCAATACCCAGCACACGTCCTTATCTCGAAGGTTTAATACAATTCTAAACAATGTCAGTAAGTAATAGAAAACAACTTTCCAAGAAGTTGAGGGAAACAAGCCTTCTTGATGATTTCTTGGAATTTCTTCGTAGTTTTATTGCAAGCAATGACGTAAGAAGCATTCTTAATGTACCGTTCGTTTGAGAAAAGTATGCTCAACTTAATGGGGGATAACTCTGAGTCACAGATTTATAATAAACCTAAGATTCATGACGGAGGAGGCAAGTCTGACTCGAGTACTAAAGTAGAATAGGATGTAGTTACGGCCGTTTGATTGCTTGACTTGGTATACCTCTAAACCTCCTACCTTGTCTTTTAATTTTATAGATACTGGAGGGTTACTTCGGTTCGTTTCGATACGACAACGATATGATAATACGATGGTTCTACTGTCACCATACTATCAGAATGTGACAGTAGAATCATCGTATTATCGTATCGATGTCGTATCGAAACGAACCGCAGTAACCCTCCTGAACTATTTCTTCAGCGCTAGACGATTTGGCATAACACATAAAGCTCATTCAGTAACTTCTTTGAGTAGGATGGGGAGTAAAAAAGAGGCTTGAACATCATTTTGTAACCTCATGGCGTCGATTTACACGGGCAGGGAAACGGGCAGAGTAATAAGAGCTAGTAGGTATTTGTTTTGCAAAAACAAGGTAAGTTGGCACTTTTTTTGTTTACTATTTTTTTTACATCAGCCCGACTAAAATTAGAATGTCACCCTTCCGTAACCCTGCCATTTGAGGCAGCTATTCAGTAGTAGGCGCCATCATGCGTCATTACATTAGATATAATCTATTTACAAGTATCTATAGTTATACAATCGGTGAACTTTTACTAATCGTGAGCTTTCACCGATAGTAAAAGTCAAAGTCACAGTTAAAAGTAACGTCATAAAGAAAATTTATCTTGAAGATGTTAATTGACTTTGACTTTTGCTTTACTGTAAAGAAACTTGACGTTTTTTTAAATTTAATTATAACGTACTCTTATGATTTTTTAGTATAATAAAAACATACAGAATTAAATTCAATGCACCTAAATGGGATATGAACTCACGATCGGATATCAGTATCACTCTTCCTAGGCTCAAGGTTCGTGTTCATTATTCGTAAATTAAAAAAAAATAAAAAATAACGTATCGAGACGTTACGGTAGTTAACTACAGGATGAGAGTTCAAATCCAATACTAAAGTATTAAAAGCAAAGCTCTAGAAAGCTCAATTCCTAAAGTATTTATCCAATCAAGTCGGCAAGATACATTATTCCGCTCGTCGTATAATTGTTCCAGTCCCCAACTTTGGTCCCTGTCTAAGTTGCAGTTTCCTTAGTTTTCGTGTGACTCTGTTTGTAGCGCTCCAGTTCCTATCGATCTTCGCTTATGCAACACCAGATGTCTACCTATTTCACCAGATATTGTAGTAACAAGAGAAACTTCTATCAAACATTGAAGCATGTGGGTCACGGATGAATAAATCTCGCCAATATTGCTACTGTATATTGAATTTTAGGAATGTTTTAAATATTTTAAAAGAGATTGTGCCTTGAACTGAAAGTATAAACGGGATATTTTCTCCCGTTTATTTGTTCGTTTTTTAGGGTTCCGTATATAAAGTGTAAAACGGGACCCTTTTAGACTCCGATGTCCGTAATCCGTATGTCTGTCTTTCTGTCTGTCACCAGGCTGTATGTCAGTATCTCATGAATCTTGATAGAGTGTGTTTCATCTTTAAATTCCTATGCCGCGTCATGTTGGTAGCAAAACCAAAAAGTGCAAAATACAAAAAATTTAATGTGCTACCTTGAATTAAGGGAGATTTGTATATAAAGAATGAATGAACGAATCTTCCTGTATTCAAGGTTTAGGGTATAGCACATTCAAGATATTAAGGCAAGACTTTTTGTTTTGCTACCAACATGACGGCATAGGTAATTAAAGATAAACGCACTATAGCTGGACAGTTGACATTTTTAACTGCATTATGATAACGGTTTTATGAACGATTTGGGCAAATCTAAAAATAACGTCGTGCAATATTTATATTTATTTATTCCCGTGTATGTGTAGTTGGTAACGAAACTTGCTGGTTTGAATCCCATCACTCTTGAATTTTTGATGATGCATTACCTACTCCTTGAAAATAAGTAGGTACCTACATACTTCCTTATTTCAATTTTATCGTAAATAAAATATACGATGAAATATTTTTTAATTACAGAGCAGTTAACCTATTTCCAAGTAGAAACTTCCAAGCTGAAAAACCTCTTAGCTCGCACTAAAGAAAAGCACACCGCAAGCAATTAAGCATAGCAAGTAATTAAGAAAATATTATTACTCAAAGACCATTAAATGCACAATAAAAGTAGTATCGCGTATAGTATCGGTTTCGGAACGCGCTCTCCCATAAAACTGTTGAAGTTTTCTGTGCTCAAACTCACAAACTTTACTTTAATTCTACGAACGTGCGAACGAAAGAAAGAAAATCTGTCCTCCGTCCTTCAAAACCGATGGATGACAGATTTTCTTCGTTTTATCGTTCGTAGAATTAAAGTAGAGGCCCAGAGTTATCTAAGTACCGTGGGACGCATCTGCGTATCCAAACCTATATACCTACACTGTAGGTATATAGGTTTTGATACGCAGTAGGGCCTACAGCAAATATAATAATGTAATACTCAATCTTGATTACTCAGCGGAATACCTTCCAACATTAATAACACGTAACACCCCAAGGGTATAATATAGTACCCAAGTCAATGAAGTTATACCATACCACCACAATGAACCGAGTGAGACGTCCATTCATAACGCATTATTAGTCAAAACGGCCACGGATGACAAGCAATTAATCAATTATTACACTTCATTACGCACCCTTGGATCCGCAAGTCGGCAGCTCAATGATTTTGTAAACGTTATTCGATACAGAAGCTTGGTGTACGAGTATAAAGGAGACTTTTCATCAAAAGCTTATGACGGATTACGTGTGTTGATTTAGGGCCATGAACCTATTTTAATAATTGGCCTTTTTAGATGATTTATACAGCGCAAGCAACTTTTAATCCATGCTATTTATGGCGCTGTAGTGCCCGGGACATTGTTAGGTGGAGTAGGCTTGCCCAGCACCTATAACACCCTCCCAGCCCAGTCAGAAACGCCCAGAAAGAACGACCATGACCGAGGTCTTTTTCTTTAAGAAAAAGTTATGTGCGTTATAAACATCGCTCTTACCGTGAAGGAAAACATCGTGAGGAAACCCACGGCTTGGTTAGCTCCAGTCGTATTGAACCTATTTTAGTGAAAAATATATTCTCCTCATTTTAAACTAAGACGTCTGACTGTTACTAAAAATTTGATGTTTTGAACTCTAATGCTTGATTGGTTAATGGTTCAGTAAATGGTCACACTGCAGTTACTTTTTGGTGACCAATACAATGCAACACGATATCATTACTTACGTGACTATCTGTAACTATTGTGACTACCTGATATTAGATTCTTCTTCTGTTTTCGCGATGTTGTATTGAAATTAAAGACTGAAAGTTTGCTGAATGTTACTAATCGCGTCTTAATCAACGACACATACCTAATGAAGATTCGAGTAACTTTTGTCAACAAGCGAGTTGCACAAACATGCTCAAATAGTGTTACCGACTGTAAAAGTTACTCATGGGTATAATGAGCTAACACGGCAACATATAGAACTAATAAATCACTTTTTGCAGTAGGATGTTGCTGGGTACCACTGAAAACATTGTTCCACAAAATGTAGCTACGATGTGGATGCACCCACACCTCACAGTTTCACTCCCATTTTTGTGAAGTCGAGTAGAGTATCTTAGAGATGTTTCGTAGAGTATTCTATCAGTAGATTAGTCAATCTGTCAATCTAATCTCTTCTGATGTGGAAGAGATGTCCCCAAGAAAAGTTTTTGGAACAAAGGGTTTTGTTCCACATTGAATTTTGTTAATGAATACCTACGTACGATTTACATTTATGCATGTGTGAAAGGGTCGGTTAAACTAACACGATTAGGATAATTTACTTTGGTCAATTAACAACCTGTTATGTTACCCCTTTTGTTCAAGACGTTTTTTGTGAAATGTTAGTACCTTTAGCACCGATCTATGGTCTGATGACGAACTATAGCGTAGCATAGTTTGGATGATTAGGATTGTTTAGGGTTCCATGCCCAAAGGGTAAAAACGGGACCCTATTACTGAGACTCCGCCGACAGACTGGTGACTGTCTGTCCGTCTGTCACCAGACTGTATCTCATGAACCGTAATGAAATTTTCACAGATGTATTTTTGTAACCCCTATAACAACAAATACTAAAAACAAAATAAAACAAATATGTAAGGGAAGCTCCCATACAACAAATGTGATTTTTAAACGTTAAACGCAACGTTCACGCGATTTATTTCTACCACTGACGCTATCTATTGAACTGGGCTATCGATAAACTGGGGTCAGTGTCAGTCAGTCGTTGCGTTCACAGATTTCGCTTTTTCCAGTGTTTATTTTAGCGTTCCGTAGGTACCCAATTGTTATAATGTCACGGAGCCCTTCTTGCGCGAGTCCGACTTGCACTTGACCGGTTTTTTTTAGATATTATTATATAGTATATTAATAAACCTAAAACAAAAATCACGTACAATGGCCCAATTGTGAGGCTCAGTACGGAAATGGCCCAGCGAAACTTAACTTAACCTAAAACATACAATGCAGGCCAAAAATTAACAAGATTTGTCTCACAAATCACGTGGTGTAAGTAAAGGGGAAGGATTAGGTACCTTACCTTATCCTTCCCCTTTACTTATAATCAATGACCAACTTTATGTACCTTTGGTACATTTACCAGACAGTAACAAACGTAACATAAACTTAGTCATCGTTTATTTTAAGTAAGGGGGCTTAACACTTTGTTACGAAACGTTAGTATATGGACCTTAAACTTAAACTTGACCTAGTTAAGAATTCTTCCCAATCCCCAAAGTTGTTGTGGGGAACATTCTCTTCATAAACACTTGGGATGGATGCCCGCAACGCAATTACGGTTGTACGAAGTTATAATTGTTTTTCCTATAATCCCTTTTTGGTAGATTCTAATATCTGTGCATTTACGATGGGAAAGCAATTTCATTTATGGATAACCCATTATACGTGTTGAGGTGTTATGAGATGAGGGTGAATTATGGTTACCGCCCACTCAAATTGAATAAAATGTTATTTTTTATGCTACTTTATATGTGTTTATATTTTATATTTAACCCGCGGTTTCGTCTGCGTATATTTCGATCCCATGGGAATTTGCAAATACCATTTCTAAGTAGATATCTAGATTCACAATTACCGAAACATTTTAAAGAACAAACCCTCTACAGGCCTCTATGGGATCAGCGGTTTCGGCTGTGCGTTAATATACCTATGGTTTAGTCAGTCAGTGAATCAGCCAGGACTTTAAATTTAATAGCCTATCTATGTACGCAATCGTAACAGTACCTAACAGTGTAATTACGTATTTTAGTTTTATGTACCTACCTACATTTCTAAATTCTATTTTATTTGTTTCCGCTCTACTAATGGCTATAAAATTGCAAAGTTTATGGTCTTCACTACACAATCAAATACCTATAGGTAAGTAAATAGTAGGTAAAACGATTCTAGAACAAACAAAACTAAAAGTAAGTTGATGTGATAAAAATAACTTGTGTGTCATCGCCTAACTTTAAAACTCTTTGTTTGGTTCGTATAATGTTTCTACATTTGTTTTGAATTGATTTAACCCTATGAATTGTTCACTTGTTAGGCTTCCCTAGAAACCCTAGCTAGCTGTTTCAATGATTGCGATGACATAATTTAAAAGTTATTGGTAACGCCCACACGAAGCATGGTGCCTTTAAGAGGACAGTCTAGCTACTCTTTCTCCTTACAAACGTAGTCGACTGTTTCCTCCCTGGATAAAGACATTAGAGCAAATATGTTTATGCCATAAAACCTATATCTGCCATAACCATGCCCGTACGTTTTCTTTTTTGCATGCGGTCATGGCTGATATAGGACTTATGGCATAAACATAATATTTTTTCTAATATCTTTATCCAGGGAGGAAACAGTCGACTACGTTTGTAAAGTTTGTATGGAGAAAAGAGTAGGTAGACTGTCCTCTTAAGATTCTTAGGGCGACAAAATACCGCCAGACGCAGACGCTTCGGCAGGATGCGCCGACAATTCCGCTTCGAAGCACGTTTCTGTTGAAACCAACTGGTTATAGTAGTACTCTGCTGTAAAGATAAAACCTGCATGACCGTTGTAGACGAATGCCATAGGTTTGGTACTTACGTAGGTAAAACCATATGTTATTTTGTTTGTTTGTTTGTATCGAATATAGAATCGGAAACCACTGAACCGATTCCAAACAATATTTTACTAATAGAAAGCTACGTTACCGAGTAACATAGGCTACTTTTGATCTCGATATTGCCACGGGATCGGGTGAAACCGCGGGACGCAGCTAGTTTACTTATAAAAAGGTATTTATTTCACGCGTATACATTTTACTTTACTAGTAATAAATATCAAAACATAAAAGGCTATCTGTTTGTTCATCCGACAATCTACTGTAAATCATGATCCCTGGGGGGACTGAAACAGTGGGAAGGTACGAGTAGGTAGCTATTGTGTGTTAGATAAGTGTATCATATAACGTTATGTACCTACATACTTTATTTAAATTATTTACGAGTAAGTAGGTACCTACATATTGTTTATACAAGCGTTCATGAAAAAAGATAATAATGAAGATAAATGTTCTGAATATCTAGTTCCAATCTTACACGATACACACTCCAATTTGACATGCTCTACATTTTTTCATTCGAACATTTTTACAATACGTTTTTATGCCCTGCGTGCATCTGACTGGGGTCAAGCATGCATGCCCGCATGGTTGACCCCAGTCAGATGCAGTCTTATTCTTTTGGTATAATTGTGTGAGTCACCATGAGTTGTCAGATCATTCATCAGCATTCATTGTTATCCCATAAGGTCTCTAAATTGAACTAACCACTGCGATTAGTGATATGCTATCAAGCGGGACCAGTACCTTCAAAATCACGGAACATGTTTGCAAGGAGATCTGTACAGCGGAACTCCCGCCCGAGCGGACTACTAACGGTGCGATTAATAGTGGCCACACAATGGCTGCCCTGATATTAGAGTTTTAATATTGCTGATATTAGAATGTTTTGTGTTGATGAATGGACGTTACTATCTCGCTTGAATAACAAGATTTTAAGCTTTAACTTATTAAACTTCAAAATTGTGATTTAAATATTGGAAACAATCTACTGAAAACTTTACGGTGGAAATCCATATTTGACCCTTTTGATCTACATAACGCTATTTTTGGCGACAATCTTTCTTCAATCTATATTTGCTTTGTCCTGACTGACAGAGTGATCAACGCACAGCTTTAACTGCTGACAGTAGAGAGCTGAAATTTGGAGAGTGTATAATGTAGATATCCGATAAGAAAGGGTTTTTCGAAAGACCCAAGGGATCGGAACTTACGCGGGTAAAACAGCGGGACACAGTATTTAAAATAGAATGTTCATAATTCAAAGCAATTAATTTTTAAATACCTACATTACGGAGCTTAAATCAAGAAAATTAAATTTGAGAGCATGACGAAATAAAAATACTTTATATTTTGTTAACAATATTCTCATAATGGAATAGCTTCGAGCTATAATTACAAGTACCTAATATGAAATTGTAGGATCTTTTCGTAAAATAAGAAGACATTTTTGGTATGTCTGCGACAAAGACCTCGAAACATTGAATGACGGAGCTCTGACAAACGATGAAATGAAGCCGGAAATTACGTGTTGCAAGAAAATAACCAATCTCGCTCAAACAATAACTGTTGTAGTGGCGTTTCCCATCACTCCATTAACGGAAATGCTGTGATTGTACAATTGTGTCAAGTTCACTTTAGGGGGAGAATCGACACCGGCAGTCAGTTCCACTTTGTAACAGTACCCACGGGAAAGAAAGAAAGAAAGAATGCGTGGCTATCAGTACGCGTAAACCTCCTCGTTCCCGTGGCTAAGTTATAAAATTAGATGGATCCGTGGCCAAAACTCTGTGGCTTCTTATTCCACTCAGCCATGCATGTGTCTTTCTCTAGCATCCTTTTCCCTGTCAATTACACCCTCTTTTTCCCCATATCTTCCCTAACACATTCCCTTCAGCCCTTTCTGCTCTCCCTCTCACACTACGACCATTTACTTCCAAGTTATTTGCTCTTCTAATCTGGTGACATGAGAGGCGAAACCACACCAATTCACTGCTTTTCAACTTGTGGCTTATCTTATAATTCCTCTGAAACACTTATAACGTAGCACTAGCTCGTGAACATGGTACAACAGAATGTCTACCAGTCTATCACTGCAGCTTTCCAGCTCTTCCAGCTGGAGTACAATTTGATAGAGTTTATTTATGCATATATGAGTACGTCTACAAGTAGTACTGATAACTCCGTCCGTATTTGGTTCTTATAAATCTGTACCTACTATAAGTTCACGAATTTAACTTATTTTATAATGAGATAAATGTAGGTACATTACCTCCGTTTTGTTTTGTTTTAAATTATTTATGACTACTTGTATTAAATGTCATATTAATATTTATTAATTTAATTATCAAAATGCCGAAGTTTACTAGGCGAAGTGGATCAGCATTATCATTTAGCGTGGCAATGCTGCCTGTATTCTGGGCTTGGTGCCAAAATATGATAGGTAGATTACTAGAAATTGTAATTCATACAATCTAACAATGCTGAGAAGTCGTTAAGACGTTTTAGTTATAGAATACGATCTCTGGTGGAAACGCAGGCCGATAGCGGGATGCTAACATTCGGTACCCCTTCCACTCTAACTTGATTACGTAAGCGTGTCAAGACAGCGCCGCGCCGAGGCGAACCAACTATTAGATAAACTGTGGTCATACTGGGTCGCCCTTGTCAGCAATATGTCAGAGACATCATCGCGTAGAGTAATTAAGCTCAAGTTTAAGTACCTACTACCTCTCGCCTTGATGACACAATGTTGCCAACATCGTAAAATTAATTTTTACGAGAGTTCTATCTGTAATGTTGGTGTTGCTTGCGTTTTGCGGTCAAGTTTATGATATTGTTAATTGTTTGCATATCTCTGTGGTTATTAGGTTACGAAATGCATTTCGGGGTTTATGTAGTAGGTAATTAATTTAGATGAAACTGTCTCTGGAACAATAAAATTTAGTTGGTAGAGATAGTGAGATTGTGCTAAGATATCAAGGCGTTGTTTAGGTATACTTATGCCTAGTATAACCCACTTTACGCCTCTCAGATTTTCACTACACACCAACGTAATATGACCCGAGGGCAATATAACAAGACTAGTGAAATGACAAAGTTTCGGTTTTGGCCAAATTCGGGTACATTTTCGGTTTGGCCTAGACCATAGATCCTTCTGAAACCTCACGATCGGATTGTAAATGGTCCTTGTTACTCTCGACGGCTACGGAGATGGTTTATGCCTTTGGGGTGAGACACGTGTATATTTGTATGTGTCTGTCCTCATTTCAGGAAGGGCTGAACCGATTTTAAAACGTTTTTTTTTGCTAGGTCTTAAAATGGGGATTGCCCCAGAACTTGTTCGTTTTAGACCTCTAGAGGGCGCGCGGTAGACATGATGTTTTAATTAAACAACACGAAACTAAGACCAAGGCAGAAGATTCGGTTTGAATTTGGCCGAAAACCATGAACTATCGGTTACATACGTATACCTACGAGTTTCTAATCTACCCTTGTGGTTATATTCAGGTACAACACAAACTCAACATGTCACAACAACATCAAAAACAAAGTTCCGACAGTTTGTTCCTTTTTGAATAATTTGGGTAAGGTACGTGACGTGTTGTAAAACTACAATGGGAAAGGGTAGCTTGAGAAATGAATTTGGTAAATTACAATGATCTTTTGATAATGGACAATTTGTTAAAATATAATGATATAATGTAAAAACATGAACCTTTGCTACAGTTGCGTACTTCGAACTGAAAAATGAATAGAATATTATGTCATCCATCAACCTAAAAAAAAACAAGGTATTTGAAATAATAAATATCCTCTTCTTGTACTTTTCGTATCATGGTTTGGCTCACCTATAATATGGTACAGTTTTCTATATGGTACCGGGTCATAAAACGTAGAAAGCAAAGAGCTTTTCGCCCTCTCTCCCACTCATTGACCTTTATGTGCAGGCGCAGTGCTGCGCATTATCGCACAATAAGCGATATCGATACCTTACTATATTTTATGACCATTATGCAGCAATTAAAGTGAATGTTTTTTCTTACTCGAATATATTTTTAATGTTTACCTAAATACAGTAATGTATTAGAAAATTCAATCGTAAAAAAAGCTCATAAATTTTAGTACCCCATCAATTTTAAGGCTAATTTAAATAATGCGAATAAATTGCGGGTTGTGTCAATGATTTCCCAACAAAACGGGGAAAATATTATCCCTCGAGACGAAATGCCTCCGTCCGCCGTAATCTCTGCGACTCGAACTGAGCCTCAATTTGCAAAGAGTTGTAACTCCGCTATTTCGTTGTTTTATAAGGGTGAAAATAGACGACAAACTTTTCTATCAGGTGACCTATTTCGATCGAAAAAAAGTAAGTGGTAGGTATTAGCTATTAGTCAAACAAAGCTCATTTGCAAGCTCGGTTAGAACCAAGCTTGCTTGCTTGTCGAATTGTAGACAATTGATCAATACTACGCTCGATATTTTGTACATCATTTAGTTGTGTGACGGTCTTCACGAGACTTTTGTTTCGTACGTAACTATAATTAAGCCTGGCCGCACACGTACGTGTTCCATATACGTATTTTTTTTCATTCGAAATGTAAACAGTGAGTATATTTTCCGTTCGGAAACAAAACGACCGTGTGCGGTAATCAAGACATTTTATATGGATTTGAAGCATTCAGGAATCCCGAATACGGAAAACGAATTCGGAACACGTTAGTGTGCGGCCAGGCTAAACCAGTGTACGTGACGTTAAGACGTGGGTTTCCTCGCAGTGATTTTTTTCACCGTAAGACCGATGTTGAAAAACGCACTTATTTTTATCTCAGAGAAAAATACATTGATGCGTTGTCGGCAGGGATTCGAACCTACAATTATCGAATGAAAGTCGGCGTTTTAACCACTACAACCACACCGCTGGAACCTATTCGAAGTTCCTATGGCGGTCAAAACTCTGCCGTCTGTTTTTCACCTTACGTTCAGAAGAAAGAGAAAAAAAAAAATCGTAAACGTGTGTTTCTACGTGAGGAAGGAAGATGCAAACAGATGATAAATGTGACTAAAGAGGCATTGAAATGAAGAAAAATAACAAACGTATGGTGCTGTATTTAGATTTTGGACCAGTTGGGAGTGGGTCTAAGAGAAAGAGCACGGCCATGTATTTTTTATGTCAATTATTCTAAGGTGTTTATTAGATTTTAATGCATTATTTATGAAGTGGACTGAAACTAAAATATATAGAACTAACGAACGCAAAATGGAATCGAAGTTGCCTACTGACCTCCATACTTGATTATGAATCACAGCAAAATAATGATGACGATGAGAATTTTCTGTAGCAATTTACATTATGAACTTTTTATAACTTTCCCAATACAAAGATGGAAAAGGATCTCAGAAAAATTTGTTGAAGATTTCGATGGCAAGTAAAACGGATTTTTAATACCATAAAGTACCTACAAAAGATTTTTTCACTAAACGACCGATATTCCCGGTAGCATCCCTCTCGGGAACCCAGGTTCCGCTTTTCTGCTCTTACGTCACCACTTCGTACGAATAGTATTCCACGACGTTTCTTTCACCATAAGATAGATATACACACTGATAGAATATATGCAATTATACGAAAACAAATTTACATTATTATATCATAAATCAACTTATCAAATATTATTTTAAAAAAAAAAACGTAACTAAACAAAACAAAGAAAAACCAAATCACCAAAACTAAAATAACCCATCCCTAAGCGTTCCCGATGCAAAGCTGTCCAAAATGCTAGCAGCATTCCCTCGTTGAACCGCAATGGACAACCTTTGCAGCAGGAACGCCCCGGAATGGACATCATGCCCCCAGATTGATTTACTGGTTTACAATCAATAATGTAAATTTGTTTTTCTATTAAAAATAACAATATATGGGTCGAATTCTAGGTGTACGTAAGTATTCCATGTTGTTATATACCATCCCTTTTGGTTTCAATGACGCAACTCCGCATCATTCATTACAGTCAACTGGTATAAAATCGTCGGTCAGAGTGTAGTGAATGATAAATGATGATGGATGGTTAGATACTATGCCGTGTCGCTGTAGATGTACAGTTGGAGTCGGTGAGCCCAAGTGTCGCCAGTTGCACAAGGTAATTTACGATCTTCAACTTTTGAAATGTTTTGCTATGACGCGATACGACTTTTTTTTCTCTTGATACACAGGTGAACGTTTAACCTATCTCACCAGGTGTTATGTTGTACAGCTACCAAAACACAGATAGTAGACACATGAAATGATACACTAACGAATTTCGACCCATCGTAATAGCAAAAATTCGTCATTAAGGACGTTACAATGATTTATTGAATCTGCTACTGTTTAAGCTACGACAAAAGCTTTGTTGATTATTCGGTTTGATACATTTTCCACTCTTATAGAGCTGCACAAACATACAGTATGAAAAAATGTAGTACGTACCTATGTAGTAACTACATTTAACTTGTACATATCATATCATAGTATTAAGTCGAACGTCCACCAACTAAACTAAGTTAGTTTTGTTTAGCTTATTCGATCCAGTTTAGAAGTCATTAAGTACGTGCGAAACGGACAAGCTAAACTAAAGTTAGTTTAGTTCGCGGTGGACGGTCGGCTTTACTGGCACAAAGCTACTAAATGACATTGACACGAAAATACTTGAAAAATGTGTAGTACCTACCTAAAATGCTAGAACATTTTTCGTCGCGCTTTCTCTATCATCTTTCATCATTAGCAGGTGACGTTTTCGTACAAAATGAATGTGCTTGTGTTACGTTGGCAACAGTAGCGTTTTAGCTAGGAAACTCGATTCCTACCGAGTTACCCTGTGGAGTTACCTGTGGGAGTTACCTTTAGTCAGGGATACAAACGCGTGGCGTGACACGTGACGTCACACCACGTGACACCCTCGCGGGGGCCTACAGTCTCATTATGTGGCTACCCTGTCTGCCGATGATTAAATTTGATAGTTGGGTCCTCGAAAATGACTCTGCCAATTTTCAGAAGTTCCTGAAGAGTTCTTAGAAGTTTCTGGATTTGCAAAGTTATGATCGATTTTCCGCAAAAAATATAGTTGACCACTACTTATTGCTTATATGAAAGTGGTTACGGATAAAAAAAAATATGGATTCCCAGATCACAATGCATTGTACAATCCGAAAAAGAATCCTAAATGATAAAATTAAAAATTATAACTACTTAAATGTAAAAAGAAACTTATCCATATAAGTTCTAATAATGCTAGTAGCATTGCCACGCTGAATGGCGATGGAAAACCTCTGGAACCTGGAACGATAACTATTCAAAATAATCTAAACATCTGCGAACAGTTTGGATTGTGCCAACCAGTGGACCATAATAAGGGCAGTTTCACAAGACAGTAACAGCAACTTTTTCAAGCTCATAAGGACTGTGCAAAATTCCACACTAAGGCGATGGCCCATTGAGTAAGGTACTCAATGTCTACCCGTAGTACTAACCGTACAAGGCACTGCGTCTGCTGTTACTTAAACATTCCTTATGACCGCATTACTACACGACACTTACACGACTGCATTATTAAAACATTCGTCTAACATTCTAAACAAACACAGTTCACATAAAACCCGTCGTAAAAATATGTTGCACGATCCATTTGTCATAGAAGTTCCCTTCATAGAGTAAAATGACTTTATAATTAAGCAGGTAGGCAAACAACAAAGGTCTCTAATATCACCTAAAAGGTCAGTTCACTAGGGAGCACCTTTTTGTAACTTAATAATTTTATCGTAGGCAATGTAGCCTAGGTCGAAGGTAGTTGTGGATTATAGCTAGTGGCTGTATACACGACATTTTTTCTTTACTTCTGAGAATTATATTTCAGTTTTAAACCTGGTTGAATAAATGGTAGAGTATCACGGTAGAACAATATAACTATTCTACTAACTTTACCAATACTCTTACGCAGTGTCCTACGTGGACGATTGGATGCGAACGCGATTGCGAAGCGATCCGATCAGGTGCGGTGCGGAAACAAGGAACAGTCGAGAACCGCGCCGCATCGCACTTTACGTGCATTTGGTCACATAGGACACTTCAATAGCTATCGACTGTTTGTTGTTTCCGCACCGCACCGGATCGGATAGCTTCGCAATCGCGTTCGCATCCAATCGTCCACGTAGTACGCTGCGTAATCTTCCAATAGGTACTGTCTACATTTGTACCAACTCTACCATGTTACTCTACCCTTGGACGCCCGCCGGGCCATCTCTATGTCGCGGAGTGTACATTTTTTGAAAACGACTTTAGTTTATACAAAACGTCTCGATTTTCCCAAAAAGAGTCCAAATAACTTCTCAAAATACGGGCCCATGAAGCCCTTAGTCTTTAAACCTTGAAATGTGTTAGTTAATATTATAAATTCAGTAAAACAAAGAAAATCAGTATCGTCTCGATATCAAACCTAACAAACACAACTATTAGCTGCATTGCATATTCAATTAAACTTTGTTTTCGGAACATGTGTGTTCCACATGAAACTTGTTAATTTAATTTCGTCACATCCTTCGAGCTCTACAACATATTACGAGGTACAATAGTTGTGAAAATTAAGGTCTCACCTCGAGTTTTTGATTGGATGGGTGTATTCCCATTTAAGCAAATTATTTTTAGGGTTGGTAGATTGTTTATCTACATCTATAGTATTATTATAAAGCGGAAAGATTTGTATTTTTGTGTGTATGTGTGTCTGTATGTTTGTAATGAATAAACTCAAAAACTACTGGACCGGTTTCAAAAATTCTTTCACCATTAGAAAGCTACATTCACCCTGAGTAACAAAGGCTACTTTTGATCCCGATATTCCCACGGGATCGGGACTTGCACTGGTGAAACCGCGGGACGCAGCTAGTAGTTGATAAATCAGTAGAAACCGATAAACCCCTTTTGACCTATAGCCCAGGTGTAAAAGAATATAGGTACGCTATCTCCTGCCGTAAAAGGCGACCATAAGGCCTAAAGACCACCGGCCTAAGTCGTAGCGCCAAGCGGACTAGTCTGCATTCCGATATGTAGACCGGTGCAGCCACAAAGAAAGTCGGGTCGGACTTGTTCCACTGCCGTGTACCTGTACATCTTAGACCATATCATGACACAAATATCATCAGATAAGATTGTTGGTCGAGCGCTCCTCTACCGTTTATATAAATATTAAATGATGATCTATTAGAATGGAAATAATTGAGCTGTAAATTTAGCTAACCTAACCAACTGACCAAGTGAACATGTTAAATTAAAATGAACAAGTGGTATGGCATCGTGATACCTCAGGGGAGCTAAAATGGTCACATCAGGCGAAATTTATCCATATTGGAATAGCTGACTTACCATCGATGACTCGCTTTTGGTCTTTTAATAAATTTCTGCTGTCCTCTTTACTTTTCTTCTTCTTTTTCCTGCCCTTATCCCAAATTATTCGGGGTTGGCACAGTAGGTAGATTCTAGTTCACCATACCCTACTGCAAATAGATTTGGCAATATTGTTAAACTGCCTGTCTGACACCAACCCTCTCTTTGGGAACAAGTAGTTTTACCGCCATCGCGCGGGAAGAACTCTAAGTTCGCTAGTCCCCCTCAGTCATAGATCCCTTAGTCGCATTTTACCCACGGTATAAGTGCTGGGGTAGCTCTATTCTATGCCGGCACGACTTCTTTTGCTTCTGTATGCTGTTACCTTTATTAATATTATAAAGAGATAAAGTCAAGACGTATATTAACCGATTTTCTCTATTTATACCACAACAGGTACTAGTTTTTAATGAGTATAGTGTACTGGGGTAACTCTGAAAGTAGGGTAAATACTGAATAGACCTTTAGCCAGAATGATATTAAATCCATTTTTTAATAAATTCGGATTTACCCCACTTAATAAGTTATATCAGATTTACGCCACTATACCTTATATAACTTTTATTTAGACTTTTATCATTTTAAATGATCAAAACACGATATTATTTACGGAACCCGATGGAATTAGAATAACCGAAACCCGTTATAGTTTCGTGCTACACCTAGCAGTTAAATATTTCAATCCGATTCGTCAGACGAAGTGGAAAGCGAATCGCTTCCTAAGTGGCAATTTTAGGCTTCCAGCACGGTTGATTGAACTTTAGTTTATGTTTTGAACACGTGGGCGTAATTTCAGCTCAAGTAGGAACGAAGGTCGGTCGTTTAACCTTTTATTAAAAACACTGGTAAAGGTTACAGGCGGCTTGCCTGCGTAATGCCCGGTCAATAAACAGAGTGCCTTAGCTTAAACACTTATTACGACGTGTTAGCAATGATTTCTTTGTTTACTGCGCCGAAGTTGTTTCTCAGATGTTCCTTAGAATATACCTGCTTATTACAGGTCGGTTAGCTAAAGGCACGTAAGCAGTTTTAAAAATACCGGGGCCTATTTTGGTTATACGAACGAACGAACAAACGAAAATTTCAGTTGACCGAAGCATCTATATTTCCTTTTCGGATCGCACTACTAAATTCGAATCCAAATTCAAAAAAGATTTTCAACTCACACGACGCTTTTTTACTGGCTTACTGGATTTACTTCTAGTAAGATAAATCTAGATACGTTTTATTGCAAACCACGTACCTACCGTACCTACCGAGTTTTACTAGTATATTTGGTTTTGTTTTCGACTAAATGTTCACTTAGAGATTATTGTAAGTACGGTCCCGTGAGCTCGTTAACACTATTACCTATTAAGTATACTGAAATATTTAACACGATAACATAGTTTTTGTTGATTGAGATTTTAATATTTAGATTACTTTCCTACTCATAAATTATAGCCTCAATTAACGTAATCGTGTTAGAAAGCCAAAATGTTATAATGAAAAATAAAACTAAATACACATTAACATGATTAAAACCATCGTTCACCGCCAAACTTACTTAGTTAAAATTAAAATCATTATTTTATTCTCAACTCTTTTAGCATTGTTTCAATGCTCAACGTTTCGAGACCTTTACACGTCTCTTCTTTAGTCAATCCTGAAGAAGAGTTTAATTTCAGTCCGTCATCATCATCGCAAAAACATAAGAAAAATCTATGTTAACTTGGTAAGTTTGAAATACGAAAACTAACATAGTCGTGCGGGTTAACCAACGCTTGGTGCGGTCATTACTTGGATGGGTAACCGATGATGTGTTTGGTAAAAATAATTTCCTTGAGCAAGTTGAGCAGTTGGTCCCAGTTTTTATCTTATTTGTTTTTTTATATTTTTACTAGCTGACCCGGCAACCGTTGTTTTGCCTTATAAATTATAGATAGTAACCGATTCTCAGACGTACTAAATACGCATATAAAATTTGGTAAAAAATCGGTAAAGCCGTTTCGGAGGAGTACGGTAACTAACATTGTGACATGGAAATTTTATACAGGGTGTCCCAGAAACGAGTGTCAAGCGAAAGTCCAGAGGTAGAGGACCTTAAGGGGTACCCGAATCATCCCCATGTATGTTCCGCGATTTTTCGTAGTTTAGAAGTTATGGCCTTTTTTCTCAATTTTCTACTAAAATGCGACCACTGATACCTTTTTGGTCATACTTACTGCAACAATTGACATAATTGGCTGATTTCTTTTCAAATGTGGAGCAGAATAATAGGGTCATGTTACCTGTTACAAAAAAAGGCGTAACACTAACCAAACTGTTACAAATTAAAAAAGAATTTCATAAATTGAGCGTTGACAAAGCGCTATAAATACTTTAAAGAGCAATTAAAAGAAAAATTCGCCTATTATTTTTTTTCCAAACCAACTTCAAAAACTTCCTTACTTCATTAGCTATCTACTCTATTAATTTTATTGGTCTACCATTAGAGGATCATATCAAAAATTTTATTTAAAAAATCTTTGGTCAAAAATTCTCTCCACAGCTCCACATTTGAAAAGAAATCAGCCAATTATGTCAATTGTTGCAGTAAGTATGACCAAAAAGGTATCAGTGGTCGCATTTTATTAGAAAATTGAGAAAAAAGGCCATAACTTCTAAACTACGAAAAATCGCGGAACATACATGGGGGTGATTCGGGTACCCCTTAAGGTCCTCTACCTCTGGACTTTCGCTTGACACTCGTTTCTGGGACACCCTGTATATTAGAAAAGATCTACTTTTGTTGACTCTTTCACCAAATCCTACTTACTATAGTGTCGAAAAAATAAGATACGACAAAAAAATACTACACAATTTACGAAAGTAAATATCTCTTACCCCTAGAAAATAAATCGAAAGCGTGTTACAATTTTCCCTAAAGTAGGTCGTGAACCCGCAACTAAATTGAATGCTTATAAATCTCGTAGGCCAACGTCCTAGCAATGAAAAAAGGACATTAATATATCACCTTTGCTTATATAGCCATCTACCATGCTAACGTTTTAATATAACCACAGTTTACATAATAGTATTTATAAGTATTTAACTTTATTATATTTGTAACTAGGTGTGCTCTATGGTTTCACTCGCCGAGTGTAGGAGATAGTTATTTCTTTTTAATATTTTTCGTGATCAAGGCATATGAACAATACACAATTTTTAAAAATGTTTTTTTTTTCATATACAGGCTGTTTGGTGGAGGGTTAGACAAACTTGGTGGGCGTGTAGGTGGACCTATTTGTAAAAAACAATTTGAAGGAAAAGATCCTAACACTTCACAATTTTTTTTATGATTATTTTTGTGATTTTCTATTTTTTTCCCTTTTTACCTCTTTACCCCCTTTATAGTGATCGAGGAGTTCAAATACTCTTAAAAACTGCTCTTGACATCCCTTATTACAACGGTGTACTACATGTAGCATAAAAATCTACCAACTTATCAAAAACAAAGTTTATGGGGAAAATGGAGTGAAAATTCAAAGGAAAAATTACACATTTTTTTTTTTGATAACGATTTTTGTTCAAAAACATCTCCCATAGTTCCAATACATAATGTGCGCGACAGGTAGAGTTCATGAAATGGGGCCAAGTCATCTAATCCACGAGTTTGTGAACTCTCTAGTTAGGAACGCTCTGTCTAGGAACTCTCTATTATTTTATGGGCTCTACCTGTTGCGCACATTATGTATTGGAAATAGGGGAGATGTTTTGAAACAAAATTTGTAATAAAAAAAAATTCAAATGTGTAATTTTTCCTTTGAATTTTCACTCCATTTTCCCCATAAGCCTTGTTTTTGACAAGTTGGTAGATTTTTATGCTACATATAGTACACCATTGTAATAAGGGATGCCAAGAAAAGTTTTTAAGAGTAGTTGAACTCCTCGATCACTATTAGTTTTTTGTTAAAACGATGTTTAGTTGACCTTTCGGACAACATTTTTTTATTTTCTTAACTTTGAGAGCCCATAACTAATTATTTTATTATTTTGGATCATTATCTCATTATTTTGGATTAACAATGCCTTCGATAGATCAAGGATACATCTGGGACTAAAATCAAATAAAAAGTTTAGGTAAAAACATGTACAAAAAAAAGTTGTAGGGGTAAAGAGGTAAAATTTGGGAAAAAAAATAAAAAATCACAAAAATAATCATAAAAAAAAATGTGAAGAGTTAGGGTATTTTCCTTCAAATTGTATTTTAGAAATAGGTCCACCTATATGCCCACCAAGTTTGTCTAACCCTCCACCAAACAGCCTGTATTATTGTTCCTAATATTTTTTTTATATGTAAAGGACAAAGTTTGTGTGTAAATAAGAATGGAAATAAGTAAACGAGTAGGTATGTTTGTTACTCCTTCACGTAAAAACTACTGAACCGATTGTGATGAAATATGGTATGCAGATAGCTGGTTATAAAATATTCCTGCTTGAGTTACGGGGCTTCAACTCCACTATTTTAAATACCTATATTCGGATTATATTGATCATAATTTGAAACTCTACGATGGAAATCTCTTTATGTTGCCTCATTAAACCTCCGGTAAGGCATCGGTAGGTACGACCTGCTTCCGTGATCATTATTCTCTATTTTTCCAGTTTCAAGGGAGATAGTGAAGAGTAATCAGTTTCAGTTTCATGAATACCTACTATACCTATTAAAAATTTATTTTTATAATACTTTTTAAACTTGCACGATTTATGTATATTATTATAATTAGAAATACGGGTCTAGTTAGATCGCTTTGTAGTTAATTCTTGATTTAAATTACCTCGATATTTCGGCAACGGGTTACACCGGCCGTGGTCGCCAGCAGATTTCTATCGAGTTTTCGAATTTAGAATTAAGTATCAACAACGCGATCTAGATCCGTAGATTTAATAATATTTTTTAATATCCTTATGGAATGGCTTTCTTCTTCTGAACTTCTGAATATCTTTTGTTAACGTTATCTTTTATCTGTTTCAGGTAAGTTGGAAGTACCTACCATATGATTTTAAACACGTGAGTGACTATAGTAATTAAGTTTCTGTTTATGTGTATCACTTGGTGGGAGGCGGAGATTTGTCACCTTCCGGCCTCGTAGCATCCTGCGCTTAATACAGTTAGTTAATATTAGAAAACAAAGGGAGTCAATAAGATTATAAAAACGGTCTTTTACGTTGTTTCATTTTTCATTCCTCGTTGGCAATGAGGATGTGGTCTAAGATTTACATTACATCTATGGTTTTCTGTGAGCAAAACCCTTAGGCGTGTGAAACGCCTAAAAACGCATTAAAAAGGCTTCTTATGTCGGGTTCCCACCGTGAGCGGAACGGGGTCATCAATTTGTTAAGTCTTACACCCAACGATCGCTTGCATAGACACAACTGTATCGGGGTCTTTCGCGCTATGTAAACGAAAGCTGGATGTAAAACTGACAAATTATAATGACTCTGCTTCGCTCGCGGTGGGAACGCAGCTTTACTTATGTATTGACAAAGTTGAAAAAGCCAATACCACAAAAACAACAATGCAATTACAGCAGAGTAAAAATGTCCATCATGTTTACCCGACCGTCAGTCTAGGTAGGACAATTATGTTCTCCATACACTCGTACGAGCTGAGCGTGAGCCAATTTGGCGGCTGGCCAATGGGAACACGCTCCCGATAACTGAATATGCAAGTGGACACAGCCTGCGGTAGGGATGAACGAATACCGCTATCACGAATCTGGTTATTATCGGTTCCTTTTTTTTGGTCGCGGTATTTTGACTTATAAAAGTGTAGTGAAGTTTATCAATAAACGCGTGGGGTATGTTTTGTTTCTGTTTGTAGACTCTGTTCGTGTCACGATAAACGGCAAAATACAATACGATATGACCATAATACAGTTTACCCAATAGTTTATGAACTTTTCAGTGTAATAAGAGACGGCTAAAAGCTCTAAAACCTAAACTACTAAGGCCGATCAAGTTTGCATTTGAGCTCTGTCAATTTTCCTAATAAATTTTGAGAGTTAAGAGAAAAGGACTTCTTTTGCCGTTTTGTAAAATAAAGAATAGGGTGTAAAATTTTTAATCATTACATTATCAATTGAAATAAGACTTATATGGGAGATCAATCATTTGACGAAAATGCAAACGTGGTCCTGCTACCAAAATTCAACAGAAAATACAAATCGGAATACTTACAAAAAGCAGTTAAACTCAAACATTTTGAACAAAAAGAAACAAACAAATTGCAACAATAGTTCTTTATTTTCTCAACCACCGAAAGCTTTAACGAAAGGTTGATCCACTTGAACCTTGCGGCTTCCGCGGCCTATACGACTCGTAGCCGTAGATGTGTGGGACAATATAGGGCGCCAACTTTGGCTCAAATTTTTTGATACATATTGTTAGTTTGGTGCGCTTAGTGTTGTTATTTTATAGGAACTAGTATTTGCTCGTTTTATATTTTATATTAACGCAGCTTTACTTATGTATTGACAAAGTTGAAAAAGCCAATACCACAAAAACAAATAACCTGCGTGCTATAGTTATAGGCAACGTTCCCACCGCGAGCGGAGAGGCGTCATTAATCAGTTTAAAATCTAACTATCGTTTTTAGGGTTCCGTACCCAAAGGGTAAAAACGGGATCCTATTACTGAGACTTCGCTGTCTGTCTGTCTGTCTGTCCGTCGGTCACCAGGCTGTATCTCATGAACTGTAATAGCTAGACGGTTGAAATTTTCACAGAAGATGTATTTCGGTAGCCGCTTAACAAATATTTAAGAGGGGCTCCCATACAACAAACGTGTTTCAAAAACTTCAATGGAATTTTAGTACAATGTGAGGTCGCTTCTGATTGGTTAAAGTCAAATCGAGTTGGTCATGGAATTCAAAATGGCTGCCTTGTCTGTCAAATATAGCAGTCTGCCTTCACTTACCAAAGAGTTTCTAATAAGCTTCAGATTTTCTTTGTGCCAAAGTTTTTTTTTCTATTTTTTTTTTTTTTTAGTTTTGCGGTCGTATGATGGAAGTAAGAATCGAAGCTAAATATTTCACATTTACCTATCACATTTAAAAATTGGTTATTGTAAACAATTTTAGGGTTCCGTACTCAATTGTGATAGTGGTACGGAACCCTTCGTGCGCGAGTTGACTTGGCCGGGTTTTTTATTATAAGAAATCATATCTGAACTAAAAAGCTTATAATATAAAGTTTTTAAACCCAAGAAAAGCCTGTTTTTCGGCTTAATATGCGTTAAATTCTCAGTTAACAAAATAACTTTACCACCGCGAGCGTAGAGGCGTCATTAAAATTGCAGTTTAAAATCTAACTATCGTTTTTATTAAAAGAAATGACATCTTAACTAAAAAGCTTATAATATTAAGTTTTTAAACCCAAGAAAAGTTTGTTTTTCAGCTTAATGTCCATAAAATTCTCAGTTAACAAAATGACTTTATTCATTTTTAAAATAAAATCGTGAGTTTAAGCGTCTTTTAACTATAAAATAAAATAAATTCAAAAGATTCGCTGTTGTTAAGAGCTTATAGTGCGATGAATTTGCTGTGAACACTCCCATACTTTAGCTTTACCCATTTTAAAATAAGGAAGGAAATGCGTGTCTTTTAAAACTGAGCTTGACATTTTCTATTTAGAAGTTTTTATTTCTCCAAAATGTAGTTAGAAAAACAGAAAATAAACCAGATATTATGTTAAAAAGTTTACCTACTAGTATTTTATATTTTTTTCAATGTCTTTTTCTTTACGGAAACGTTATGTACTTATCAACATTGCTCTATATCAGGGGTTCCCTAAGTGGGGTGCGGCCCCCCAGGGGGGGCGCAAGTACCTTTACAGGGGGCGCGGGCCACCTGCGATCGCTGAGACAATGCATTTCAGACTGTTTACTACGACCAATGAAATTATTTGAAATTGACGCCTATGTCAAGTAGGTACATAATATTGATTCTTCAGTGGACGAATTTCTGAACAATAATAACCATAACAGCCTCTAGACTGGCCCCGCGTCAACCTCACGGGAGCTATTAAACGTATTTGGTACTACTTATCAAATACCTTTTGTAAAACTTTAATGAGCAATAAAAATACATGTTTATTTTGTAATCGAATCCTTTTTAGGGTTCCGTACCTGAAAGGTAAAAATGGGAGCCTATTACTGATATTTATTCCGACCTGATAATCTGGACTGGAGGAAGGGGGGGCGCGAATTTTTTTTATGGTCGTAAGGGGGCGCGTCTCAAATAAGTTAGGGAACCACTGCTCTATAGTCTATAGGTGAAGAAAATATCGTGATAAAACGGCTTAGTTAGCTCCAGACGTTTGGGGACACGATCTGTCTATAATGGTAGCTCCTGGAGGTGGCCTGAGGGTACAGCAGACCCCTCCATTTATCCCTTAATGTTGGCACTATTTGGGGATGCCATAACATGTATATTATTATGCAGATCAGTTGTTGGAGGGGTTAACCTGTTCTTTCTTCTGCGCATAGCTGACTAGGTTGGGAGGATGCTTCATGTGCTGGATAAGCCTACTCCAGCTGGCACTCCAGCGGCCTAAATACCGGGCTCTCCAGCGCCATTAATAGCATGGATTAAAGTTGCTTGAGCTGTATAAATGAATCAATAAATGCTGTATTGTACCAAAAACTTAAATTAAGAGGACATTAGAGCAAATTGTTTATGCCATAAAACCTATATCTGTCATGACTACCTTTTGAGTTTTTTTTTTTTATTATTTTTTATGATTATTCTAATTAGAAAATGAAAAAAATAAAAGGTAGATGCATAGTCATGACAGATATAGATTTTATGGCATAAACATATTTGCTCTAATGTCTTTATCCAGGAAGGAAAATGTAAACTACGTTTGTATGGAGAAAGAGAATGGAGACTGTCCTCTTAAACAAATGTTACATAGACAAAAACTTAAAATTATACGATTTGAAACTTGCATAGTTGTTTTAAATGGCTGGTTGTGTTAAATTTAAACATGGTAAATACCTCGTTTTTAGGGTTCCGTACCCAAAGGGTAAAAACGGGACCCTATTACTGAGACTTCGCTGTCTGTCTGTCCGTCTGTCCTTTAATAATATTTGTAACTTAAAACTAGTGTGATACCATGGGCGGCCTTATCGCCTAAGGGCGATCTCTTCAATTTAACCAATGAATGGTCGAGATTTAAGGAAGGGGATGGGATGAAACAACTAAAATTAAATGAAAAAGGCCAATTATTACATACACTATTTACTTGTCCCTACTGCAATGTTGTTGTTAAATTGGAGTACAAACCAAGCAACTAAGTAATAGTTTGCTCTAGTTCCAGTTGAGAGTAAACAGACTGTCATCCGAACTGGTAAGTTAACTATCTAATTTATCGATCTCTCAGGTGACAATCGCTGCTATTGTCAGTCTCTCTTACTTTAGTATATCCCCATGGGTAAGAGTAAAAAGAGAACGTAGTAATCTGCGATTGATTATTTATATTCAATGGATAAAAAATAAAGCTACAAAGAAAGCTGATTCTGTACCTACTCAAGAAATGTTTAATAGATAATGATACGGTGGTCATTTTAATACAGTGGATATTGTGATATAGTGGGCTTTATGAGACAAAAGGCTTAAACATTTCAAAGCATCCAAAATGACTTGAAGTGAACAAGATGACTAACTTATATAGTTCAGTAGTTTTTTGTAACCGCGACAGATGACCATTTACCTGATGGTAAGTGATGATATGGTCTAAGATGTAGCACGCTTATCTAGAACAAGAAATTTTCTTTGTTTGCTTCTACATCTGCCGAACATGCTCGCGAGGTAGGCTCGATGTGCCGCTGGCAAGATAGGCCTCAAGAGCCATCCTCAATAGTTTGCCCTGAAAATAAGAGACGTGACTCGTGAGGCTCACCGAGCTATCAGAAGTCCTCGAGTAACGATGTTGAAATATCTGTAGAATTTGCCACGCGGCCCACTGGCCGCGTGGCAAATTCTCCACTGAGACTCACTATTAAAATAACAGTAAAAGTAATGACCAAAGTCTCGTTCTAAATGAAATTTTGTTTGAAGACGTCATTTTGTTAACTTAACTTTTACTTTCGATGAATAAATTGGCTGTAAGTGAGCGTTAGGTATTAAAAAAACAAGGATACGTCATTTCCCGTAGTCACATCGACTATTTCTAACCTGCACGGACGTTTCGTAGAGAGTATTTTCCAATTCAGAATCCATTCGATTCGATTCCAGCATTGGTAGCTCGGTGCGAGGCAATCGTATAAATTCTTAAAGAGGTGCCGCTGTTGTATCGTTATTATCAAGCAATTTAGTCGGAAAATTCGATTTTGTGGTCCCTAAACGGTTTTCGGTTATGTCACCGCAAGCGTGTTACATGTGCCTATATTTGAAGTTATTTTATGCATTAGAATTTATGTATTTTCGTTTGTTTTATTTTGTCCGCTTCCACAAATCCCACAACACAAGAACACACTAACACCCGTATCTATAGACGAATCTAAGTAATTACTTTGGCTGAGCCATGCCCTGTCTCGCTCTTTTTAGTGATTTTTAACGTCAACGAGAATGTGACAGACACATAAGACAAGGCATTACTTAGAATAGACTATAAATACGAGTGTTAGACTAAAGTGTAGTGTCATGGAAGTGCTATTAACATGGCACATACATAACGCATTCATTTTATTGTAAAACATAATAATTATGTTGTTAGTCCATAAGGTATGTACCTATACCTACTCGTATTTATCGGCCTTTGTTGCCTGGAATAAATGGTTTTATTAGGTATGTGTTTTGTTCGTGTGTCTGTAATGTATGTAGATAAAAAAACTTCTTATTACAGTGAAGACAAAACTCTTTACTGTAATAAGAAGTTTTTTTATAAATACGAAAACTTTATACAAGCTAACAAACTTAGTATTAAGTCGCTCAGCTAATCGTTTAAACCTTTTTCAGTGAGTTTCATTTACGAAACGCTAATAAATAAGTACCTAGGTATAATGCTCTTAGAAATATGAGTAATAAAAAACAACTCAATTTACAATTTGAAGATCAAAGGGAAATAAAAATCGCTTTGTCATAGATACAGGGTTTCATAAAAGCCGAATTTCTCTAAGAAATATTGGTGATATCGAATATCGCAAAATATCAAACAATATCTTATCGAAAGGTATTTGTTTCAGGAATTCGCGGAGTGAAATATTTAGAAATTACTGTTTTTATTTTTTTATTGATAAGATGTAAGTGTAACACTTATTTTCTATTTCGAGCGTTTTTTGTTTCCGTTTCGATCGATTTTTTTGTTCGGTTTCGATCGAAAACCAATAACATTCAACAGATTTTATCTTTGTCTTCGACCTTAAACGTTTGGCAGCCTGTTCTGTCTCTATTTGTTCTTTTAGACGAATGTTAATATAGAAAGCTTAATATGGAGAAGAAACCCATCACATAAGATAAAGAAAGTACCAAGAAATCGTTTACAATCACAATACTAACCACAGAAATAAGAAATGATTACAAACAGCCTTTTACGAGTATATCGAAGGCTCGGCCAGAAATATGTTCATGTTATTATCGCTTAATATGCATAATACGACGTGTTATGATTACTTATGTTCACAAATACATTGCGACAAGAATCTTAATAAACTCTTGGCCTGATTTCCTAGAAAATGGTATTTTGAAATTAAACTCATTTAGTATTTCTTGTGGTTTATTGCTCATAGGATTTTACTAAAACTTTTATTTTCTTTAAAGCATTTTTTTTTCTAATTATTAGGTATATTTAATTAATCTCATTTTTTCGGTTTTAATCGTGTTGCTTTTGTTATGTTAAATATTTCAAAGCCCACATCGCGAAAAACAAACCTAAATCTAAAAGAAGGTATTTTATTCGTTACTAGCTGTTGCTCGAAACCCGTCGGGTTTCCGTTAGTTCCAATTCCACCCAGTTGCGTGGTGAATTAAATTCAATTGTCATATTGTTATTCAATATCGCTATGAGTTATTCAGCTATCTAAATACATCAGATAGCTGAAATAGCTCTAATAGAGAGGTAGAGGCCTTCGACCTGGTAGTCAAATATTGCGAAAGTCCTCAAGCAAGCCAAATTGGCAATAACGATAATCCGAGACAGATCAACTTGCAGCTGTTAAGTTAGGAGACCCGCCCTTAAATACCGGCGGAATAAAGGGAAGGAAAAATAATTAGATTCAGCTATCTAAATACATAATCGTAATCGGTCCAGCTGTTCTGAAATTTAAATTATAATATACCTATCTACAACATACCCAACTTAATTTTGTGGATATCTGTATATCGCCAACTTTCAGCCGACGACGGTCCATATCCAAACTTTTGGCCTCTCTCTTCCAACACGTTACCTCCCACTGTGCAAAATTCCACACTTAAACGGTGGCCCATTGAAGTACTGACCGCGCCTTCCACAGTCAGTACTTCCCTGGGCGACCGTTTAAGTGTGGAATTTTGCACAGTGGTAGGTAACGTGTGGAGGTAACCCGCGCTGCTCATCTACTGGTACCTACTAATATTATGAAAAGGTAAAGTTTGGATATATGGAAGGACGTTGGTATGACGGAAACGTATGGTGATCTTCGAAAATAATAAACCGATTTTGATGATTCTTGCACAAATATACCTATATTGCATTATCCAAAAGCATATTATGCGCCTAATCCTGAGTAATGTCATTGTAAATAACAAAAACTAATTAAGCAAAAGCAGTAAAAATCATTAAAATTGTAACATTAACTTTAATCATTTAGGAGTCTTGTAATGAGAAGGTGGTTTCGGGTTGTCTATCTATTTCTACCTAGTTCTTTATAAGCCGATTCTATCGATAAAAGTCCAAAAAATTGTGATTTACTGCATTGTGGGATGCTATTCTGCTCATCATTCCGAAGGTTCTCATTAGATTTTCACCAAGATTTTATGGAACTACAATCTGGTACTCCTCTCACCATCTCTCACCGTAAAAAAAGAATGGTCGAAATCGGACTTCATATACGGAGTACGGCGGGAACATATTCACATACATACCTACATACAGACAATATACGGGTCGAATGGAGAAATTCCTCCTTTTTTGAAGTCGGTTAAAAACAGTCATTATAAAAAAAATTCGTACGTTCAGACAGATCTGGACATATGGAGACACATAGGTATACGGTATTTTAAGAATTTCCTGCTATCCGGTTTCGTTTTCCAAATGACCGGATATCCGGACAGCATGTGTTAATTCCACACAACACACTTCTTCAATACCTCAATCTAACTAATTAAGTAAAATTTCCGGAAATCCGGCTTTTTTTAAATTGCCGGATATCCGGCTTTTTTTTCATTGCCGGATATCCGGACATACCGTGTTAATTCCACACAACACACTTCTTCAATAAAACATTCAAACTAATTAATGTAAGACAGTATTTCGCCACTTTTTAAGTAGCAACACTCCTCCGCTATCGACTCACTCGCAGCCGGCCAATCGCGGCGCTGCGCGCCGCGCCTTTTGTGAGAACCCCGCGGAAATAGAGACAGACGACGACATATTGGATTTTGTAAAAGCCTACTTATGTACCGTGCTCTCATCTTTAATTAAATAGTATTGTTTCTACTCAACTCTGGCAGTTTTTATTCATTACACTGGCGCCACAACTCGAGGCCGAACCGGACCCATAGCTCACAGCCACCGAGTTACTATCTTTTGGCCGCAAGGATGGCCGAACAAACCGGCAACCCCCGCCGTGAAGAAATAATAGCACAACCAGATTCAACGCCGTCGAACTCCGACACCGAGGAGGGCAACGACCACGACGACACATTCGTTGAGAGCCTACCGGCGCGCGCGTCATCGTCACCGACGCACGCGCCCCGGCAGGACTCAAGCACCCACGACGCCAAGGCACTCGTCGCCGACGACGGTGCCGGCGCTGGTGCTCCCCCGAGACGCTGCCGCCCCGTGCCGCCGGCTCCCGCGCCGTACCCGACCGGATCGAGTTCGCACCCGACGATGAACGAGATGTTTGCTATGATGGAAGCTTTCGCCAGGACCCAGGCGGAAGCAAACAGGAACCTGATCGAAACAATACTAACAGCGCCGTTGTCATCCGGCCCGGCATCGCGCGGACGCGCCGCAGCTCGACCCACCGAGGCCAGCAGCGACCACCGCAGCGACCGCGGAGGCAACCTGAGCGGCTGTACCGCTCGCTTCGACGGAGCGACGCGAGACGCGGAGGTGTTAGAATCATTTATCGACGCCGTCCAGACATACAAAGAGTGTATCCAGGTGTCCGACGACATCGCCGTGCGAGGACTCTCCATGCTATTCGCCGGAGACGCCGCACTGTGGTGGAGAGGAGTGAAGAAAGAAGTCAGAGACTGGGACGACGCTATCGCGCGACTTCGAGGGATGTACGGCCGTGTGAAACCGGCGTACCGGGTGTTTCGTGAGATTTTCGCAGACGAACATACCGCGAATCGACGCAGTGAAGTGTTTGCGTGTAACATTCGGGCTCTGCTAGGTCAACTGCCGTATAGTTTGTGCGAACCGGCTAAAATTGATATTGTTTACGGGCTTTTAGATCGGAAGATACGCAAGCGCCTTCCACGCGATTCAGTAAACAATATAGAGGAGATGATTGTTAAACTGCGGGACGTCGAGGAGTCGATAGCGGAGGTACAAGGTCAAACAGTGAGTAAAACTAAATCACAAGTACGAACCGAAAGGTCGTTAACCTCCCCACCTACCCCAAGCGATGCGCTCGCGCCACGTCGCATACGATGTACCTTTTGCAAAACTTTCGGTCACGACCTATTAGATTGTAGGAAAAGACAAGATAAACAGTTAAACATTAACAATAAGCAGTCTAGTGCGAGCAACCTACCCCTACGTTGCTACGGATGTGGTCAAATAGGCGTAATACGGTCTAAATGTAGCAATTGTAATGATAAGAAGGCTTCTATCAATAGTACTTCGTTTAACATGTTTAGCAGTGGTTATGTAAACAATAAGTTGCATTCTACAAGTAGCTTTCCGATCATACCTACCGATAACCGTTGTGGGATGAATACCTGCTCTGATAGTGTTATCAGTAAACAGACCTATTCTGTAGGACAGACGTATTCTGTTTGCGATTTCGATCTCACGGAATCGTTGTCTCACTTGTACCGTGATGATGACTACGAGTGTGAACAGAATGTTATTCACTCAAATGAAGCGCCCACCGTTATTTTAGAAGCTCACTATTCTTCATCTAATAGGGATTATTCGTCAAATAGGGATTTTGACCGTGACCAGTGTCGTCATCCAATGATTAAGATTAATGTTAAGGGATGCGACGGAGTTGCTATTGTAGACACAGGGGCTACGCATTGCATTGCTAGCCCACTACTCCATCGCCACCTACAACACTGCAATACAGAATTCTCGGAGGAGAAACGTTCGATACGTTTAGCCGATGGCTCCGAAAGGTTGTGTACTGTGTTTAGTTATAAGCTTAACGTTAAGTTACAGGGACGAGAGATACCCACTACGTTTCTTGTGCTCCCCGGGGCGGACACGAGAACGCTTCTAGGGCGAGACTTCATTGAACGCGCAGGGATCGT
This sequence comes from Idaea biselata, assembly GCA_958496205.1. Taxonomy (NCBI): domain Eukaryota; kingdom Metazoa; phylum Arthropoda; class Insecta; order Lepidoptera; family Geometridae; genus Idaea; species Idaea biselata. The sequence goes on from OY292395.1 coordinate 17,554,985, forward strand.
GGTGAACGTGCCCAGGTGGACATGGAGTTTCGCTGAACGTGAGTACAATTTCGTTGATTACGGCGTTTTGAACGCGTGCGATACGAACGCTTCGACCACGGATGATACGAACGCTTCGACCACGCGCTACGCGAACGTTTCGACTGCATGCGATGCGAACGCTTCGTCTACGTGCAACGCGAACGCTTCTGCCGCGAGCTGCACGAACGTTTCGTCCACGTGTGACATGAACGCTTCGGCTGCACGCAATGCGAACGCTTCGGCTGCACGCAATACGAGCGCTTCAGCCGTGTGCCATGCGAACGCTTCGGCTGCACGCAATACGAACGCTTCGGCTGCACGCAATACGAACGCTTCGACTGCACGCAATACGAACGCTTCGGCCGCGTGCGATACGAACGCTTCGGCTGCACGCAATACGAACGCTTCGGCTACGTGCAACGCGAACGCTTCGACCGCACAAAATGCGAACGCTCCGGCTGTTTGCAATACTGACGTTCTGGACACGTGCAATACGGACGTTCCGGACACGTGCAATACGGTTGTTTATTGTACAGATGCTGAACCTCAGTTGGGATTAAGGAGTGACGAGGGAGCTCACCTAGCTGATCATCAGCGCGCCCAGCTGAACCAGCTGATCGCCAGGAAGGCACGCCGCTTCGATCATCAAGGTGACCCCACCAGTTTTATCACTCATCATATCAAGGTAGATGCGAAGCAGGAGCCCATTGCTTCCCCCCCGCATCGTATGTCACCTGCTAAGGTGACCATTTTGAAGAAGGAGATAGACAAGCTGCTGCGCGCCGATGTTATCGAGGAATGCGAATCTCCTTGGGCTGCTAACGTCGTGCTGGTTACCAAGAGGGACGGAGGTACGCGACTCTGCGTAGATTACCGTGGATTGAATGCGGTGACTGAGCCAGACCGATACCCGCTCCCGCGCATCGACGACGTTCTCCACGCAGCCAAGACGACCCGTTTTATGTCTACCCTCGACCTGCGAACTGGATATTTCCAGGCGTCTGTCGCCGAGGAGGATCGTGACAAGACAGCCTTCGTCACACCGCTCGGCACGTTCAGGTTTAAGCGTATGCCGATGGGTCTACGTAATTCCGGCGCTACTTTTCAACGATTAATGGATCGGTTCAAATCTAACTTGCAGGGAGTCGCTCTCATCTGCTATTTGGACGATTTAGCCGTTCTGTCCGAAAGTTTCGAGCAGCACTTGAAGGACTTAGAAGCCGTCTTCGACAGGCTCGAGCTCTTCAACCTAAGGGTCAATCGAGAGAAGAGTTTTTTCGCTAGAGACTCTGTTAAGTTTCTAGGTCATCTTATTGTTCCCGGAGGCATCCGAGCGGATCCCGGAAAAACAGCGGCCGTTGATGACATGGCCGTACCGACGAACGTGAGACACTTGAAGTGTTTCCTTCAGACATCCAGCTGGTTCAGGCGTTTTATCCCGAGCTACGCAGAGATGGCGCGGCCATTGACCACCCTTTTGAAGAAGGACAGTGTTTGGCGGTGGTCCGCGGAACAGCAATCTGCTTTCGAGCGGATAAAACAGGCGCTGGTGTCCTCACCAATATTGCGACAGGCTGACCATACCCAGCCTTTCACTATTAGGACCGACAGTAGTGGGTACTGTCTCGGTGCAGTCCTAATGCAGGGGGAGGGGCCCGATGAACGCCCCATAGAGTACGCTAGCCGTCTCCTGACCTCAGCCGAGCGTAACTACACCACCACCGAAAGAGAGGCTCTGGCGGTCGTGTGGGCAGTCTCCAAGTTCCGCGGCTATATTGAGGGTGCCGAGATCATCGTCAAGTCGGATCATCAACCTTTGAGATGGTTGATGAGCGTGAAATCCCCGAGCGGACGACTTACCAGATGGGCGCTCACTCTGCAGGAATTCAACCTACACATAGAGTACACTCCTGGTAAGTCTAATGTAATCGCTGACACGCTGTCACGTCCCGTTTGCACAGATGAGATCGGCAATTGCGATTTGTGTCGGTTCGCTACAGATGTACCGTCCGACGACCCGTTAAATTATAGGGAGAAGCAGCTGAAAGACCCTGGGGTTCGCAAAATCGTCGAAGACCTGGAGGCAAACGACGAGACGTTTAGGGGGAGACCCTGGGCGAACCGAGGGTACGTCATTTCAGACGGAGTGTTGTACAGGTATAACCCTGAACACAACGATGAAGACGAGGCTCGTTTGGTGGTGCCAAGCGAGCAGAGGAAAGAGATCCTCTCGGATTACCATGATGCTCCGACAGCCGGTCACTTCGGCGTTGAGCGTACGCTGCAGCGACTCGCCTCACGCTATTATTGGCCAGGTATGAGAGCCTCCGTTGCAGAACATATTAAAGAATGTGTCCCATGTCAGAGATACAAGGTGGACTCGCGCAGACCCGCAGGGCTGTTGCAGTCCCCAGCTGTCACACAGAGGTTTGAAGTGGTAGCTGTCGATTTGTTTGGTCCGTTACCAGTCACTGAGTCCGGTAACCGTTGGATACTGATTGTCGAGGATGTTTGTTCGCGTTGGGTCGAGCTTTTTCCCCTAGCAGACGCGACGAGCTTAGATTGCGCTAAGGTCCTGGTGAAGGAGGTTTTTCTACGGTACGGGGTGCCCCGCCGCCTAATCAGCGACAACGGAGTGCAGTTCATAAGCGAGGTCATGCAACAGGTTTGTAACGTATTCGGTATTGCTCAGTCCTTAACACCGTTCTACCATCCGGAGGCTAACCCAGTAGAACGCAAGAACCGCGACCTCAAACCGCAACTTGCTATCCACGTTGGTTGCGACCACACAACCTGGGACTTACACCTAGCAGCCATAAGGTTCGCAATGAACTCGGCTGTTACGTACAGCATTGGCTATTCCCCAGCCATGCTGACATTTGGACGCGAGATACGCGCCCCAGCGGATGTCGTCCACGACATGCGCACGATCATAGAAGATGATCGGTTTGTGGCCAACGTCACACCTTATCTAAAAAGATTGGCAACCGTTCTCATCGACGCCAGGGATACTCATGAGAGGATCCAGGCGACTCAGAAGAAATATGCTGACGAGAAACGCCGGCCCGCGCCTGACTACAAGGTAGGTGACTTAGTGCTATTGAAAACACAGGGTGCAAACGACACTGGTCTTGGTCAGACCCCTAAGTTTATACCTAGGCGCGACGGTCCGTATAAAATACGCGAAGTGCTGAGCAGCACTACTTATTGTTTAGAACGCGATACAGGCGAAGTTTTAGGCAAATATCACGTGTCGCAGTTGACGCCTTTCGTAGGTCAGATGCAGCCACCCGTGCATCCTAAACGTAGGAGAGGGCGCCCGCGCAAGATTGTTGCTTGACTTAACTGTATCCCTTTTGTTTCTGTTTCCGCACCGGGAATGTGTTTACACACCCGGCTTATTTAGGTCATATTCGCCATTGGTCGGTGACTGTAGGGTTTCCTTAGTTTTGGATGCTACTCCAAACGCGAGGGCGCATTGTTTGTAGTAGAGGGGGAGTCTGTAAGACAGTATTTCGCCACTTTTTAAGTAGCAACACTCCTCCGCTATCGACTCACTCGCAGCCGGCCAATCGCGGCGCTGCGCGCCGCGCCTTTTGTGAGAACCCCGCGGAAATAGAGACAGACGACGACATATTGGATTTTGTAAAAGCCTACTTATGTACCGTGCTCTCATCTTTAATTAAATAGTATTGTTTCTACTCAACTCTGGCAGTTTTTATTCATTACATTAAGTAAAAGCAGAAATAACACTACTGCCGGATAACCTGACCGGATATCCGGACAAAAAGTAAGTAGCCTATTTGTTAATCCGGGTCTATAGCTATCTGCATACTAAATTTGGTTAAAATCGGATTAGCCATTTCTGAGATTACCGGGAACAAACAAACAGACAAACAAACAAACAAGCAAACAAACAAACAGACAAAGTCTCTAATTCGTGTTTAGCTACCGATTTTGAGGCGATCTGCATTTTTTTTTTCTGGATATAATTCAATTACAGATTTTTTTTGTCTACAGATTTATAATATGTATAGATTGCGACTGACGTCCGGGACCGATGTCAGTCGTGTGGAAAGAAATCAAGCCTTATTGATTCATTCACACCTAGTCCATTTTGATTTATTTGGAAACAAACAGGAAACAACATTAAAAAAATGTGAGCGGTAACGGGACGCCCGCGCCTGGCAGATGTGAAACATCGACTCGCTACGTAAATAATAGTACATATTATATTCCATCATATAGGTAGGTATAATATACTTATAGTGTGGCGAGGGGTCACTATGGCATGTATCGCCACGCGGATTTTTAGATTTACCCGCGCCTACCTAAGTATAGATGTTTCACATCAAAAACATAGTGCAACAATGGATAACTGAAACCCAATTCCCTAATAACAGTTTTCCGCACGAATAAAATTAGGTATAATATGGACAAAATAAACGCTTGCCTATTAAAATACACACTGATTCACTCATGGCTTAATGATACTTTTTTGGGCAAGTTCATAAAGATCCTTGCCGCGCTTCGGAATATTGTTTGTCTGATCGCGTAAGATATTTCATTTTTCGGTGAATTTCCTTCCAAATTTTCCCTCTTTACTGTTATTAAAGGAATTTTGTTTATCTTCCGGCTCCATACTCCATTGTCATATTAAAATTGTAATTAAATATCTTGCCATTTTAACTTTGTGGAAATTGGATTGGTCCCAAATTACAAAAGTGAAAGTTTGTTTGGTATGCTTTGATAGCTGGAGATCTAGTTTAACACATAAGCTACTTTTACCCCGATATTCTCACGGGATCGGGAAATACACGGCTAAAACCGCAGTTTACAGCTAATAAGTAAATAATAATCAAATTTATAAACGTGACAGCATTAAACCATGTTCCATAAGCACTCGCGGGACTATTTAAAAGCTGAAAACTCCCCAACGTGCTACGGTATTCTACAATGTTGATTTACCACGTCCCTTAATGAGCGTCAAAGTGTTTAGCTAGCACCATCGCGGCAACATTGACGTGGCGAAACGTGACGCGTGTCAGATCTCCTGCGACAGAATGTAGCTGCGGCACGCGCGCACGCCATGGCCGTCGGGATATCAGTTGACACGCGACAGAGCTGTGAATTTGTATTATTCACAAACATTGACAGGATGCGGTTAGGGCGGTGGACGTAGCGTGTGGATTGAGGACCAAAGTGAGGGTTGAGGGTTGAGGTGTTGAGGGTTCCGTAGAATAGAATAGAAGTCATTAATTGTTCATTACTATGTAGGTACATCAGCAGATAATAGTGCTTAGTCTCAATAGTTACCACACAGGGCATACAACAATTTTATTATTAAACAGTTTAAAATAACTTAATTACAATTATTATTGCAAAATAAAAACATTAAATACATTATCATCACTAAAAGTACCTACCTAACCATAATGTCGCAATATTAAAAAATAATTCACGTTTAAATGGGATAGGAGTCTCACTTAAATATTTATTTTATTCTGTTGTTATCTACGAGTAACAAATAGAAATGGAGATCTAACTCTCATAGTAAACCCGGTAAAAATATGTTCCAAAGTCAACCATCGCGCAGACATTCCGCGCACTGGATTGTATTATTGATGACATGACTGACAATAAGTACGGACACAGTGGATAGTGTTAAACAGTGGGGGATCAGTCATTTAATGTGAACTTAATAGTTGGGTTTTAACTTCGTCTAGGCAAATATTCATTTAAAAAATCCGAGGGTGTTCATGGAAACAGAAAACATGTTTATTGTTCTGGTCGGTGCTGGAAACAATATCCAAAACATTAAAAGTGACAACTCTTTTGCGTAGGTTATATTTTCTTCAACTAGGCTTAGTTTCCATACTGTTCCTTATTTGTACTGTGGTTTGGCGATGAAGTCGTCAATTTTCAAAAGTCGGCAATATCCGTGGAACATGTTTTGAAACAAATGCGAGTTCCATATATATTCTGTGTTCGTTGGTTGTTATATCAGCAACAGATATACATCATCTGTGAAAATTTTAACAGTCTAGCTGGCACGGTACATGAGATACAACCCGGTGACAGACAGACAGACGGACAGTGGAGTCATAGTAAAAAGGTCCCGCTTTTACCCTTTGGGAACGGAATCCTAAAAAAACAGAAACAAATGACATCGCTTCCGCGCCCACTTACCACGCACTCCAACAGTTAATTCAGTTACAAAATAGTACATTGAAACTCATTCGCTTTTGAACGTCATGTTTTTGGATAAACAAGATTTACTCACCACTTATTCGTTTATTTTTCATTGCATACAAATAGGGGCTTAAAAAGGCTTTTAGTTCGGTTAAATCGCTCATCCTTAATAACATTCAGCTTTGTGTGTTTCGAAATACAGATATTACTTACGTAGGTCAGCATCATAAGTCTTCTTTTTTACTTTCAGAATGTCTGTCGTGTTACTTTTAGCACCCCACAATTAGCGATTTTAAAAATCTGAATATAGCCATGGAATTGTGATGCTGACCGTAATCTTATGCGCAATCATTTGTTATATTTAATTAAATAGATTATTCGTAAATCATTTGTAATAAAAATGATTACTTGGTAGTGTCGTTCGGTGATACAAGGTAAACTTTCCCATGTTGTACCTTATTACCATAAATTAAAAATATAGTGATCTCTCCATTTGGTTAGGGGGTTTTGTAACTGGGCTTGTATTTGCTAAAATTTTCACCTAAAACGAAATTCAGAAAACGACGAAGGACCCCATGGTCTACTGGCTTTTTTCGAGAGTAAGAAATCCACTAATACTTTAAGTTTAACAGAAAAGTCCATAATTGTTCTCCATAACTACTTGCGTAGTCTAGTTGGAACAGACGTTGGGGTACCGACCCAAAGACGCGAGTTCAAGCCTCGCCGCAAGTGAAAATTTTTGAATGCTATTTTTCCTTTAAAATAAATTTTCTAAGTAAGAAATCCACTGATACTTTAAGTTTAACCGAAATTTCGCAAAATTGTCCATAATTGTTGAACAGTTTCCAAAAATAAAAATACGGCCTAAAGCATGTTTGACACATTCTAATTGTAGAATAGAATAGTTGCCTTGATATTTAAATGAAAATGGTGTCAGTTGAAGTGCACAAGAATATCTAACCAGCTTAGTTTTAACCTTGGCTATCCATCACGTTTTCGGGGCAAGGTTGGCTCTATCAGCGAAATTGGCCGAACTGAACAGCCGATACAAATGTTACTGACAAAAACGTTAGGGGAAATGAATCGGTGTCTGCGACAGACTCATTTGTTTATTATTGATTTATGTACTGGACTTGTATTGATAGTTTGTAAGGGGCAGCGTGGTTTCACTACCGTAAGTATCAATCTTGTGGTAGTTGAGAAATAAATATTAATCCATCGGTTTATTTGGTTTTATCGTCGCGTCGTTGAAACGTCGGGTGTTGAAAAATGCTTAATAAATGCAACACGATTGAAACCGTAAAATGGGAATTTTGTTCTGTTTTAGCGATGTTGGATTGAAATCAAACTCATTTTTTCGGTTTTAATCGTGTGGTGTTTCTTTTTAGCGATGTTTCAATGCTCAACGTTTCGAGACCTTTAGTGGTCTCTTATTCAGGATAGGCGAAGACCTTGGAGGATCAAAACACAAGAAACTCATGGGTTGCTGTGATCATGTAATTCACGTTGTCACATATTTACAACATATAATGGAACCGGAGACGTCTCCAACTTATAAGTAATTACCTAACCTACCAGGTAACTGTTCTTGTATTTCAAGAGAATACACGTGAGTATCATGTGCAAACAAAATACTACCTGAGGGAAATAAAAAGGTCAAGTGTTCAGAGGGTCCCGTTCATTATATTTACGAGAAACATAAAAATTGAAAAGAAAATCGGTGCCGTAATGACCTACATTATTTCCAACAAAGAAAGTGCTTGTAAAACCATTTCTTGTCCAACTCTGAAAAGGAAAGTTCGTTTTTGTACGATATCCAGAAACTTTTGATCTTTATTAATACAATATATCTTCTGTCATGTAGGTCAGTTATAAGTTATAGCTTCTTCAACCATGTTTAAGTAACCATGCGCAAAATCCCTATAGTGACTATTGCCTATTCTGTGGTAATGCCAAAGAAATTTCGCGCCGTCAGGACGCGCGCCGCCGCGACTTATCAATGTGTGGTGCGCCTAACCTATACCTACCTAGTCCAATGAAAACAACTTTGGCGTCAATTAAAACTTCCTCAGAACCTAAGGCAATTAATTTAATTTATTTATTTGAAGCGACGCTAACAGTTAATAGGAATGTAAAGTAAGTTTTACATAGATAACAAAGTAACATAGACAAATAAGAAGAAAGAATAAAAACATATTAAATATTCCGCGTTTCTTAATAAACTACTGAGATATATGATTATAAACAAGGGACATGCATAATCCGTGTCACGTGTGTTCCCGTGCGGCCTAATGGTTCGCGCATGGGGCACGGCACGGGTTCGAAGGGAGGGAGGATTTTTGATGATGTATTTTTTCTTGTAAAATATTAATTATAAAGAATTTTAAAGAAATATCAATTATGAAAAAAATTAAATTAGAAAGTTTTAATTTTCTATGTGTCGTCGTGCTTAATTTGTGAATAAGCTTTGAAACGTCTTTTATTTAGATATATTTTAGTGCGATATCTTCAAGAAACTTAATTTCATTTGACACGAAAGCAACTCAGCAAAAGCGAAGTTCTCCCCATTAATATATTCTATTTCTGCAAAGTTGCCTACCTGCCTACACAATCTTTCGCTAACGAAGGTATCTCTCTTTTAATCTAGTCTCAAGGTTAGAAGGTCCTGATGAGATCGATAACGTCAGGCGAAAACATCAGGGCCCACTATGTTTTGAAGAAAAATGTTTTTTCGTTCGGCGGACGAACGAAAATTGTGTGATGTACAAGTCTTCGAAGACCAATATAATTCCCATAAATGTTAGAAGATTTGTGTATCGATTCGAAGTTATTATACGTTTCTTTCATTTAAAGTTCATTCACTCATTTCAGTTTATTTATAATTGTTTATGGATTCGAATGTTTGTGGTCCGATCCGAAAATCAGATCAGACTTAAATTTCGGACGTTCGTTCGTTTCGTAAAAACATAGTAGTCCCCTAACTAACGCAGAATAATAATTTTCCTGTCTATGTTAAAAACTGTTCGTGATTGTTGTGTTAAATGAGATTTTTCTTAGTACAACAACATAGCAAGATCATGGAGTGGCACAAGAAATAACTTATTTTCTGATGCACAAAATAGGTGGGTTATTATATAGTCGTTTAGTATAATATAATTCGAACTTATTGCATACTTGCAAGCCTGTGTTGATGGCCAATTTAGAGGTACGCTTTAGTCTAACGGCCCTAGCTTAATACGTACTTTCAGAGTAGGTCTATGTATGTCTACATCTCGAACATACTGCATACTTGCTAGCAAACAAACGCGTAAATAAGAGAATATGCACCCACCTATATAGTGCTCATCAGAAAATAAATTAATGTCTGGTGGCTCTAAGAAATTGGACCTTGGTATCCTAAACAAACATGACTTCAGACTTTACATTTTGCCTGTGTTTGGTTTTAAATGTGTAGGTGTAGTATAATGTAGGTAGAAAATCGCACGTTACCAGCGCGGCCGCTTTATAAGCTCATTATAAGATCGGCCTAATTACTTGGCCTAACTGCGCTCCCGTCGATCTTGAGTACCTAGTTCCGTAAATCATTTTCTCAGGCTCCTCCGTACTCCGGAAGGCAGAATAAGCAGTTGGACCCGGTTGTTATCTCTGATAGCAGTCGTAAGGTCAATTCAGATTTGAGGCTTATACATAAAGACACTTTAGGTACAGAGCGGTCTGAAAACTCTAACCCTAGGTGAGCCATACCACTACACGAAATGAAAAAGTTACTGGAGCATTATGTATTCTGTGCCGGAGCCACAATTCCCAACTACAAAATGCTAAATTTCGAACAGAAGTTGCTTCTAGCCTCTGATCTGATATCAACCAGCTGGTGCAAATAGGTTTTTCTGTTTTATTCACCGAACAGGTCCGATTCTCGACCGATTGTTTCCAAATGATCGAGCGTGTTCAATGAATGGGACGTTATTCTAAAGATGTTTCTGCAACGGGTTCCTACACCAGGCGTTGACTTTTATTTTACATCTGTGTAACGAGTCATTCTTCTTAGTTCTACACCAATCAAACATTTAGCGAGTCCAATATGTTTTATTTAAATTGAACTCATTTACCTGCGTACACAGGAACGTTTATATTTAGTAATTATTAAATTAGACAGTAGTTTTTGATAAGCTTAAAATGATAAGTATGAACAATACAATTACAAATCAGTCTGCCCGTGACCATGAGGCAGTGTAAAGCCCTCGAAAACTCGGGTGTTAATAACATGCTTTGAAACTTATAGCGAATATCTGCTTCGCAAAAACCGAAAAAAAAAAATTTTACAAAAAGAAAAACGTTTGATTTACTCGTGTCCTACCTACCTATACGCTTTATGGCCACAATGAGAAATTACCACGATTAAAAATGATCATTTCTTTTAATGACCACTTCTTGAAATGACCCATTACTCGAAATGAACATCAAATTTGCGCCAAATTGAACTCAATCATTTTAATGTTTTTAAATTTATTTGTTTAAGTATGCACCTACCTACCTATATTCTTTTGAAATTGATAAAAGAATCTTCAGGCGTCTGATATTGTCGTTGTCGTCCACTAAATTCTTTGCTAGGTGATTAATGTTCGTGTTCAGCCTTTCCTTGTGTTTTTGCTGTTTTTTCTCACTTCCCCCTTCACAGTAAGCAGTGATTTTGACGTTGATTAGACTTTACTCCGAACCTTAGGTTCTTTAACTAGGTACTTAGTAATTTATAAATAAGTAATATAGATTTTAAAATGTTATAAATTTGACTTACTATGCCGCACATCCGAACCACGGACCAAAGGCCAACTATTCGCTAATCCGGAGTAGGCTTCCGTAGGTCCCATAACTGCCTATGTTCTCAGGCTGTCCTATCCGTGTAAGACAAACTAGCACTAACATTTTTTTAAACCCAATCTAGCTTCAGCCAGAGTTACTTTTATAACCCTAGAGTTTGATATAATGTTGGCCTAATACTGTCCAAAATAAATGCAAAAAGTGTAATCAAGCCAAAATACTTTTTTATCCAATCTGACACAAGCAATAACAACGATCGTATTTAATTGATCAAAAACTAAAAAAATAACAAGAAAAAATGTGTTATTTCTGTGTCATCTCCACCAGACCACTAATTAGACGCGGCTCTTCAAAACGTAGAGCCCTCGTCGTAAGTCGTCGAGGTTCTTTGCTGCAGCTAGTTGCCGCGGCCGCCACGCAAGCATCACCACTTCATTTACGTGTCACACTTTTACAATGAAAATAGAGGACTTTCCTCCAGTTTCTCTGTACCTAAAGTGTCTTTATTAATGTATAAGCCCAAAATGAGTTGTTTTAAACGTCTAATCGAACAATTTGTGTTCTACGATTTGACATTTTCCCGAGCTCATTCGTGCTTCCGAAGGCACGTTAAGCCACTGGTCCCGGGTTTTATCACTAACTAGCTGTGTCCCACAGTTTCACCAGCATAAGTCGCGATTCCGTGGAAATATTTAAAAATGCTTTATTATCTTATTGCCTACATCACATAAAGAACACACTCTTCAAATTTCGGCTCTCTACTATAAGCGGTTTAGGCTGTGCGTTGATCAGTCAATTAGTCAGACCAAAGCCTTTTATCTTTTATTATTTCAGAACTAAGCCAAAGCCTTAGATAATAGCTAAAATTTTAGGTTAGGTCGGTCAAGTTAGAGGCCCTAAGGCGAGCTGATAACTCTTACACTAAATAAGTCACAACACTGTACGCAAAGAAGAAGAAGAAGAAAAAATAGCAGAAGACAGTATTTGTCAAAAGCCTATCTATTCCATAGGTATTAAATATAATTACAGATTTTGCCTTAAATTGCCAAGGTTGTAATAGGATTGGGATTAATGGGCGGAAACCTTTTCTACTAATTTGGAATACTCCACCGTCGCTCGTCTTTTTCGAGAAAATAGAGAGAGGTCACGAGAATTAATGACCTACTTACCTTTTATTTTCTTCAAGTGTTTTACATCAAAGTTTTCGACATGAAATTTGGCACCGCTACTTTAGACTTCTATTTAACGGCTCGGCAAGTAAGTTACTAACCCTCAATGCTCCGAGACGAGAGGGATCAGCAAATTTCACAGTTTGGCACAACTTTGACATAATAATGTCAAAAATGTGATACCTTAAATGCACTGAACTCTATCTATACAAGTCCTCTGGAATTGCTGTACTATACAAAATGACATTAGATCTTAGTGCCGCATGTCGATTTGATCTGCGCCATGTTGTCACCATCACTTTCAATAGAAAACGCGCGTTAATTGAAAGTGATGGTAACCGTCTATGGAACTAATAGTTCCGTGGACGGTCACCATCACATTCAATAGAAAACGCGCAACAACAACGCAACATGGCGCAGATCAAATCGGCCCAAAATTCAGTGCGCTATGTCCTGTCCATGTAATTGAAGACAGTGCTTAAATGGGATACCGTGTTATTTATTTATTTAACTCTACGCTTTGGTGCCATTCGCCTTAAAACGTCTATTACAAGTTTAGCGATATATTATGTTGGTACCGCTACTGACTTCATACAGATATACTATGCAAAAAGTTAAGCCAGCAAGACGTATTTGCACTTCATAGAATTGATATTTTTAGTAGCGTAAAGCGTAGGTACCTACTGATAGAGCTAAAATATAATTACCTAAATTCATTGAGTTATTTATTACTTGACATGTTCCGATAAGATTTTTTATATAAATACCTACAGTTTTTCACGATTGCAGTTTAGTTGAGTACAAGTTATACCTAGTTATTGTGTCAATTCTGAAGAAGGGACCTGTAAAGTTCTCGAAACGTTGAGTGTTGAATCAATGTTAAAAGTAACAAATACTACGCGATTAAAACTGAAAACTGGCTTTAATTTCAATGCAACATCGCGAAAACAGAAGAAAATTCTACAAGTTATAGCTTCATTTTGAGCGTTTTGTTTGCAGTTGTGATGATGTTGACAATTCTAATACAGAAATTACCCGCTTGATCAAATGTATTATACCTACCTAACTATAGGATCCCAAAATAGAGTTATCATTGTGACCTAGGTAAAGCTAGGACCGAAAGGTAAACCTATTTCATAATCATAAAAAGCTATTATCCTCATAAAACGACACGTTTTTTGTAATTCCAAATAAAAAATCGGCCAAGTGCGATTCGGACTTGCGCATGGAGGGTTCCATGCCATTATCACAAACACAAAACACAAGAAACGGGTTTATTTTGAAATTTTTGCCCCACAAACCCACAAAAGAGAATAATTAAATAAATTTACATTTTATTCTGTTTTTAGTTATTTGTTGTTGTAAAAGTTTCCACTGTCTAGTTATCATTATTATGATAAGGTTCATGAGAATCATAAGATACAGCCTGGTGACAGGAGGACAGTAACTGTAGAGTCTTAGAAAAAGGGTCCAGTTTTACCCTTTGTGTACGGAACCCTAGAAAGTGTGCGAACGTTTCGAGATATCTATCTATATAGCTATCCAAGTACATTATGTATTCAGTCTCGTAGGAAAACGGTAACTCCTGTGTCCCACGCCCCGTCGGTTTAATAGCTTCGCGTTGCCTTACAGAATATTTCATATCTCCCCAATTTTTTTTGGGGCAAAGAAACTTAAAATTGGATGTTTCTTTCCGAACAATTTTTTTCCACGCAAAACAAAAAAGTTAGTAAGCATACTTTTATAATTCCGAAGGACGACTTAATTTGTAAAATCAAACTGTATTATAAAGGACGAATATATTTTATTTAGGCCATGGCTTTACTCATATTACTAGCTGTGTCCCGCGGTTTTGCCCGCGTAAGTCCCGATCCCGTGGGAATTTCGAAAACCCTCGCTTATCGTATTCACATAAAGAAAGAACACACTCTTCAAATTTTATCTCTCTACTATCAGCGGTTCAGGCTGAGGGTTTATCAGGTAGTTAGTCAGGACAAAGCATTTTATAGATAAAGAAGACTGCAGATACTTGGGCACAAAATGAAAAAAAAAGTCTTTTTCAAAATTAATGTTTGTCTGTCTGTTTCAAAAACAACTAAATCGATTGGATCTGATCCAACAAGGAATCCAACAAGTAAAAACTGAAAAACAACGGACAACTGTGGATCGATAGTAGTGAACCCGCGGTTCTGCACAGCTAGTTCTAAAATATGGGAAAAACTTAACTTTATTAACCCTATTATCCGTAAATACAAAAACAAACACACAAACTTGCACAGTATCAATATTTCTCTGCATAAGATTAAAGGAATCTACAATATTCACTTAAAATAATCTCTCCTAAAAACACAACGGCCTTCATAAAACGGTGTTCGTAAAGATTTTATTTCATAATTCATAGATTCAGAGGGAAAAATAACAATGGATGGATACCCTTTCTTTAGGAGTATTTCAGCTAAACGCCATCAATTCTGTTAGATCGTGAAAACAATAGAGGGAAAAAAGCGTTCAGCGTCTGAAATAAAATGATTGACGAGTGAGGGAGTTAATCTATGAAGTTGTAGTTAGAGTGGAAATCGTACTAATAGTTGAACGTAATAGCTTGATGTGATAGTTACGGGCGTATCATATGACTACTGTGACAGGGATAGCGTTAGCGGATTTCAGAAGTGTAAAAGAAGGACGTAAAAAACGACTATGCTATATTTTAGAGTGTGTCAAACAATTGCTAATTACAAGATAACTGGACTCGCGCACGAAGGGTTCCGTACCATTCGAACAAAAAAATCAAGTTTATTGTATGGGAGATTTTATTCTGTTTTATAGTATTTGTTGTAAGGTAAAAAAAATCTGTGAAAATGCCAACAGTCTAGCTAAATTACGTTTCATGAGATACACCCTGGTTACAGACATAGGTACGGACAGTGGAGTCATAGCAAAAGGTTTCCATTTTTACCCTTTACCCCGTGTAGTGGTGTGGCTCACCTAGTGTTAGAGTTTTCAGGTCGCCCTAAGCCTCTAATTTGACCTTACAAATTGCTATCAGAGATAACAACCAGGACTAACTGCTTAACGTGCCCTCCGAAGCACCGAGGAGCTCGGGAAGATGAATTTTTGCCACTCAAATTATCGGTCACCCATCTAAATAATGACCACACCATGTAATGACCGCGCCAAGCGTTACTACGGAACCCTAAAAACATAACACATCACGCAATCATTAGGTAGGTACCAACACACCTTGCGCTAAAAGTATCATATCACACCTATTGAATGAAACAACTGACGTAGGTACTTGTACCGTCGGACCTGATCTCCGTCAAAACACCTTCCCACCCCAGTGCATCGCTTATCTGGTCAAGCCAGACTAATGGATAATAAACCTTTTTTTGATGACTTGCCAACAAAATGAAGGAATATTTTCTCTACGGTTTCTCTTACTTGCCTAAATACAATACAAAAATCTGATGTTTTATGAAATCGTTTTGTTTAGTTTTTTTTTAAAATTTAGTAGGTATATTTTTCTTCGGTTTTCGCTGATAATAATTATGAAATCTGGAGCTGGAGATCTGGATTAAGACATAGGCTTCTATTTATACCGATATTTTGCCGGAATCGGAACTTGCGTGGGCGAAGCCGTGGGGCGTAGCTAGTATCCAATAAATTCACTGAGCACGTTGCTAATTTCGTAGAAATTCATCGAAACGTTCTGCGGTGTTTACTCGTTAGCTTAGTGGTTTTATTTTGATGTGGTTTCAGTTGATCACTCTCAATGTTATTGTGATCTGATCATTCATTTAATTTGACGATATGATATAAACTTAATTAAAATTGATGTTTAAAGTAATTAATTTGTAATTAAAATGTCGTCGGCCTCTTGGGAGCAATGCCTCTCTAGTTTTCTTATTTCAATTATTTGGATTGTTTTTAATTGAATTGAAATATGTTTCTTTTTTATTCAAATAAAAATTCTTAACGCGCCTTGTGAGGGAGTAGTTTGGTAAATGCAATGTCTTGACATATTTAAAAGATTATTGGGGTAAGGTATAAAGTAATCTCCATGAAACGCATCAAATTCTCTCGAACTCAATGCGTTTGATTGAGTGTTACGGGGCTAGCCTAGTTAATTGGCCTGGCTGCGCTCGCCGAACTACAGCCGTGTTAAACAACGCCTTTCGCGGTCGTAATTTGTATGGGTAACCGATAATGTATGTGGCAAAACATCTATTTCTCGAGGTCCACGACTCGTTGTTGGTTTGTCCCGGTTTGTTATCTCTGATAGAATTTGTTAGAGGCATTAGAGCGACCTGAAAAGTCTAAGACTTGGTGAGCGTCACGAAAATAAGTAGAAGAAGATAACCTAACTCTCGATCGGAATGCTTGGAAAGATATTAAAGAGGCATTTGTCCAGTAGTGGAATAATGTAGACTTACTCCTAGAACATAAATGATAAACTTTACGTAAGACATAGGTACCTACCTATTTCAAATTCAACACAAAGTAGTATCAATACTATAGAAGCATTTTTTCAATATCGGTCAGATTGGTATCGATTGCTGGCGTTTAATAAAGCAGGCCTGTTTGGAGCATTCATGCGTATCATAGCCATAGTCGTATGACGAATGATATTGCGTCAAAGGTAGACAATTTCAAGTTCAAACGCAGCTTTTGGTTCTGTTTACCTTTGGATATTACTTTGTAATCTTCCGTAAAGTTAAAATAAGAGCGGAATGAAGTTTAATTAACTAGTATAAAATTAAAAGTCCTGACTAACTGATATGCCAATTCTCTTTCTATCGACATTTGCATTAGCATAAGACAGAAACAAAACGCAATTCAAAAAACCCGGCCAAGTGCGAGTCGGACTCGCGCACGAAGGGTTCCGTACCTATACAACAGATTTTGTTTTGAAAGGTAAATTGCGGTTTACGATTCATGACGTTTTAAAAAAAACTACTTACTAGATCTCGTTCAAACCAATTATCTTGGAAGTTTGCAAAGTAATGTACATCATATACTTTTTTTAGTTTTATCATTCTATTATTTTAGAAGTTACAGGGGGGGGGACCAACATTTTACTACTTTGGAAGTGTCTCTCGCGCAAACTATTCAGTTTAGAAAAAAAATATTTTAGAAACTTGAATATCATTTTTGAAGACCTATCCATAGATATACCACATGTATAGGTTTGATGAAAAAAAATTTTTAAGTTTCAATTCTTAGTATGGGGAACCCCAAAAATTCATTTTTTTTTTCTATTTTTGTGTGAAAATCTTAATGCGGTTCACAGAATACATCTACTTACCAAGTTTCAACAGTATAGCTCTTATGGTTTCGGAGAAAAGAGGCTGTGACATACGGACGGACGGACAGACGGACAGAAAGACATGACGAATCTATAAGGGTTCCGTTTTTTGCCATTTCGCTACGGCTAATGGCTTTTTCTCTACACTCAAAAAATAAACAAAACATTTTATTCGTAAAAGTTTTAAGTTCTTAAAATCATGTTTTCAATAAGCTGAGTAGAAATGATTAAACCATTTCGTTAAGAACAGAGTAAACAACCAAATTATTTGCTCGGTCGAGAGTTAAAAATTTAATTTTATGCTTCTGGCTACAATAACTCGGATTTAATTTTAATTTTAACGAATAATTTCAGAAAAGAACAAAAGGGTTTACTGAAAATATTCAAAACCTGTAACTTCTAACCTTTTTATACTTTAGATGACCGATTAGCGTTTTAAACCTTGTGAAAGAAGAATAAGTAACCTGTCTATGGGCACGTATTCTAACTAAAATACCTTAGCTCTCTTTAATTGTTTTTGAAAATGGTTTTGTTATAATTTTGTTAGAAATCACTACCTAACGAAACTTCGCAAGATGGCCAAAAAATATTAAACTGTGTTTTTTTTTTCAATAAATACAATAGAGAAAAATTAAACACAGCTGAAACATAGTTTACGCATTATATTTATAGAAAATAGGTGCCCGCCTACTAAATTACTATATTACATTTTTATTTAGGATCCAGCAGTTTTTTCTTATAACAGTCATTTTTTAGGTCAAGTTAGAAGCGCAATGGCGACCTGAAAATTCTAACACTATGTGACATACCTAAAAGAAAAGAATAAGTCAATTTTATATCCCTAATATCCTCACACGTATGAAGTCACTGGACGCAGGCAGTCTAAAAATAAGCCAAAACTAAGAGATATTAAGTGACGACATAAAACTACCTTTAATATTTTCCTCGTCATTTCAAAAAGCTTGTCCTCGACACGCCTACTTACAACTACTTGGCTATAAACAGCCGTATTGTTGCTACAAAGAAAGCGCTTTCTTTTGTCCAAACCACAAAGGGCAGTAGCCAAGGTTACCCCTAGGCGTGCATAGTACCTTCCACCCCCCGATATTGGAGATTAGCTGACTTATGTTTAGTTTAGACTTCGTAGGTAAAAAGCTATTTGGTACTTGAATCTTTCAACCTGCACCTTTTGTTGAGTCATACTTCCACTATTCGAAGCTAGATGGCGCTGATACAAAAAAATTTCAAGATTCATTTTCTGTAGCTTCCTTATTTTGATATGTTCATGTTTTGTTGATATGTTTTCTAATCATCAATTAAGTATTCTGAAAAATTGGCAGATTCAATTTTTTTTAATTTTTCAGATTTTTCACCAACTATCACAACGACTTACTAACCTCGTTGGCATAGTCAGTATCAATATTATATCCCATTCCGTCTTCAACCATTGGTTAAATGATTTATTTTGGCAATCAAGTAGGTACAGCTCTAGTGTTTCCATACAATACGTTGTAACAAACATAAATAAAAAGCCATGAAAATATATTCACTTGTTTTTAAAATGTTGCAATTTAAAACAATTTTAACAGTACCTACCTAAAATAAATACGTTAAACCTGTTGAACCTTTTATAAGTTAAGAGCATTTTTGGCTGGCAATTAAGTGCTTCATTTCACCTATGTTAGTACAGTTCAAGGCGGCGTTAGAGACTCAGATGAGAACGAAAGAATTCCCTTTGTGTCTCTTCATTTATCCGGATTTAATTAAGCTAACTTTAGGATTACCCCTCATTCCAGATTCCAGGGAAAGTATATTTTCATTCACGAGCTTTCTCTTTCAAACGGTACCTACTACATTTGCCTCTGATACGACTAAAATACTCTGTAATGGTCAAATTATAGTCTAAGAAGTTGTTATTAGAATTAAATTAACGAGGGCTGGATAAATCACAGCTCTATTTAGTTAATTATATGTTTACATTTCCTGGCTATTATGCCTATTATATAGTTAGGTTATCGTTTAGTATGAGTTTAAATCGAAATTAAAGAAAATATGTGGTCAAGTATGTTGAACCTATAGGGGGTAGACGAGGAAGAGGGGTTGGTCGGGGTGGTTGCGGGGTGCGGGACGGCAAGGAGCGCGGGGTGTGCCTCACCGCCGACAGTGCTCGCCCGGCCCCAATCCCGCGCGCATGTCCTTGCCGACAAACCCTCCAATTTCCCTAACGCGACTCCGTTACATAATCTACGTTACAATCCATACGGGCACATAGAAATATCTAGTGTTAAGGCTTATTTCTGTGATCAATACATTTTTGCACGTTTTACAAGTTATAAAAGTAGTTAGGTTATCGTTACGTAAGCCGTCGCCGTCCACGAAGCTTCGCTTGCCACTGCTTATTGTGATATTCGGTTGTGATATTTCATTTAGGCTAGCTTACGCTCGTAGTTAGTTAAGGATAAGGTATCTAGAGCCCATACTAGTGTAACGGAGTCCTGTTTACCCACTTCCTAGCCGTATAAAGGTGAAGGTGGAATTTCCTGTACTTGTTGATCCTTTCCTTGAAGTCCTGTGAGTCCTGGGTGCCGGGCTTTACCGTCGCCGTCGCGAGACTTGTTGATCGCGAGGTTATGATGCGCGCATAGCGCTCCCGATTGTGGCTCGTCACGGATTCGCGCGGCTGGTGGCTGCCCGCCACGCCATCTGGCGGCTGAGGCGCTCCGGCTCACAGCCCGTACAAGACAACAATGACCATGAACAGACCAACCATCTGTACGTCTCTATCTATCTCTATACTCTTACTGTTTGTCTTGCAAGCTTTCTGTCTTTTTCATTCATGTAACTTCCTTACACGCTGAACAATATCAATAAACACCTACCTATTCACTGGCGCGAATCAATCATACTTGTATCTACACTAAATGACTTCGAAACATTTCTCATAAAACACAAAACAGAAAGTCGAAAGCATAAAAGTAAAAGACTTAATAAAGTGGCGAAATAAGCCAAGCTTCTGCGCAAAGAGGCCAGTGAAATCTATTTTCGGCGTTGCTCTTTCACATTAAGTTTGTTTTCCCTTTCCCCTGGTGTCTGGCAGCTCACATCTCGCTTTTCAGTTTTCATATTTCCCTTTCACATTGGAGCAGCAGCAGTATTTTCATCGTCGACCATTAACAACGCTTGCAATAAATGTTATCCCTGAAACTGTTGTTTTATTAAACCAACGCTTGTAGTTCAATGTATAGTCTATGTTTAGTTAGATGCACATGCTATACGCTCTGTGGTTTTTCAGCATAATATATCTCAATCTGACTGAATAAAAGCGAAATAAAGAAGTAGGTATACCTGCTAGTATTGTCATACCGTATATAGGTTAGCCGGAAGGTGATGAGTGGTGTGGTGACGTATTTTTCTTTTGTTGATAACGCATTTCTACTTGTTAGATTTGGATTTAAAATTTATCATACCTACGTTGTGGTAGTACCTATTTATTATGAAACTTTGTGGTAGTACTCGTAGTAGATATTGTGGAACGTTGTGGTAATATCTACAAGACGTTGAAATAAAGATTAATTTTAGATTAATTATTTTATACTATATATTAAGTACTTATAATACCATATTACGTATAAACGTACGTACGTATATTAAAGCGAAGTCAGGGCTCACGAGAGGCATGCAACTGGGAACATCGCTCGGATCATAGTGATTATACATCTAGGTATATTATTTGTATTAATATGGACTTGTATTAATTAAATAAGGTGCTTCGTATAAATTCCGGCTGGCTTTCGATTACGTAATGGAATGGCGCCCAACGTGGGACTCGTTCTCGGAATAGGTAGAGCTGCTTCGGTAAATTATTGCAAAAAGTTGTAGCCTGTTTACATAATGTTATTGGACATTTGAATTGAGTCAATTTGCTTTCATTTTATGATTATTTAAATAATTAAACATTTACGAGTAAAATTTATAGATTTGATTTTGAGGACAATGATTTTCTATTTCATTATGTCGGAGCTATGTGCTTATATGTATGAATGTGACCATAAAAGCCCCAACCCACACCCAATAACTGTTAGAAAAACGTATCCTACGCTAACAATCTTAATTATCCAAAGAAACGTAGGAAGCTGGCGGGTAAAAAAACCGACGGCCGTAGACGGGGTTTTAAAAATTAGGATATTGACAGCGGCATGTGGAAACATTCAATTAGTTTAAAAAAAAAAAAATTAGATTACCACATTTCAATATAAACATGTTTTTAAAACAATCCTTGTCAAAAGCCTCAATCCGACAATATTGGAACCTACAACCCTAGTTCCAACTAATTCTAACTAATTTTCTAAGATTCCTACACTTTAAAAATCAAACCAAACTGCGAGTTGTGAAAAAAGTATAGGTACCTACTACAAAAATCTACTTTCAGGTCTCTGAATAAGTCATGTAGGTAACAACTATAAATCCTACGGGCTAGACTCCAAACTCGGTAGCCAGACAGGTTTATAAATGACAGCTATGAATGACAAACGACTATTTTAGGAGAGTGGCACGGGAGCGTTTTATTATCAAACAGCCATAACCGCTAAATAGGTTTACACTATACGCTGTGTACAGATTGCCTGCGGACATGCAATATGCATTCGACTCAATACGTTTTGGCACGTCCTTGGACTGTCCTTGACCAACTTTTATCAGCTGTTTTGGCGTCGGAATCGTCCAGAAACCAAGATCGCTGTATCTACTATGAATTGCAAATAGGTTATGGTGTCATGAGTAATGCTTGAGTGCTGAATGTAATGGAATTTTAATAAGTGAATTATCTGTTGTATACGAGTGAATATCTTTATTGTCCTTTACAAATTATTGCTGCATAGTAATGTGATGGGAGATTCTGTATGCTTACTATGCAGACATGTATTGGCAGAAATGTGTATAGGAAAATACCTAGTTTATTACGTTGTCTGGTATTATATTCATACTACAAGCCTAGTCGCTTAGTTTGTGTCAAGATGGTGGTGTGCAATGTCCTGGCTATGTTACTGAGATAATAAGACTATATAGGTAAAAATAAGGTACATCAGATATCCTCATTAATAAACGTGGAGTAAGGTCGGAGTATTTTACCCACTTTTTGTTTTTGTTAACTTTGAAAGTTCTTGTCAAGAAAAGACGAAGCATATTCTCATTACTCTGACCTTACTCCACATAATTTATTAATAAGGTTATGAGTGTTTTAGTCTATATCAAGATTATTTTCCAAACAGGACGCCGTGTTTTAGTTCAAATAAAATGTATTTAGTTTTCATATGACCCATAAATTGTAGTACACAATAGGTACCTACACAATAGCATAGCGTGTCGAAGAATCGATCCGTTTGAATAATTTCCATGAATTCTCAGTAAAGATAGTTAACTGTTTCAGTTGTTTATAGCTTTCTTGCATTGTTGGAACGATTTATGACTAGCAGGGACTCGCGGTTTTACCCGCGTGGGTCCCGATCTCGTGGGAAAATTCTAAAACCTTTTCTTCAATGGATACCGACACTTCACAAGGAACATACTCTCCAAATTTTATGTCTTTAGGACTAGCGGTTTAGGCTGTGCGTTGATATACCTAGGTAAAGGTCAGTCAGTCCGTGAATCAATCGAACTGATTGATTTTAATTTTATAATGTAAGTATAGAAGATGCTTGATTGATAAGATACAGTTGCCCATCATTCATACAATTTTTTATAAGTTGTAGGAAAGGTTACATAAGTTGTAGGAAATTTGACACATGATTTTGTCATAGCCCGTTTTCAGAAAACAAGCCAGTATGCATTGAATATTGTTTTACTATTATCACACCCATCATATTATTCAAATATAATACTAGCATTATGATGAGTGACAATGCGATGACGATTATCTTTGTCAGCTCTCAGAATAAAACCGGGAAATGCACGACACCCCACCCGGGTGTAAATTTTAATCTAAAAGACCAACACAATAGCCGTCGACCTTCATCAGCTTACAACAAAAATCAAATGGAACCACAAACAAAAGCAATTCAAGTTTCGACGAGTCATTTTATCGTTCACTTCATCATTATTATCTAACGGCCGTACTTGGAAACTTTTCTAAGGGAAGCTTTAGTTAAAGAATGCTTATTTTCTCGCTCTTGTAAGTGTAAGTAAGTAAGTGTAAGTGTTAAGTTAGGTCAGCAGCAAAATGTGCTCTATTAACATATTATAGCTCTTACGGTGAAGAAAAACATCGCGAGGAAACCTACACCTTGAAGTCACGTGCAATGGCTCAATAATTATGAGACAACGTACGGAAAACGCCCAGCGAAATCTTTAACTTTTAATGTCAGCTGTGGTTCTATAAAATTCGAACATCACTTCACTAGTCACTTTCGTCTTTACGTACACTCCGCTCAAGATTCAAAACATCCTTTGATTTTCAATCTCGCTGTAGGCTTATCCTGCTGCGCTCTAGTGTGCATTCGATTTGTCTAGGAAATTTGTAGAATGCTTATTTGAAAACATATCCGCCATGATATAACCTTAAGTTCTCTAATCTCTACAAGGTGCCATGCTTCTTTTTATTCAAAGATATTCACGGGATAGGACCCACCATGCAAAACCCGAATGTAATAAGCCTTTATCTATATTATGTCTAAGACGCCATGTGCAACGTTTTAGACATCAATATGTTAAAAAAACTTGTTTTGTCTACAAAGCATTCTTTAAGACAAAACCGTGAGATAAACTAGTAGCACATAAGATAAGATTATCAAGAAGTTCTTACTCGTTCCACATAATTTACGAGTTATATTTTACTCCCATTCTTTGGTAATAGATTGTAATGGGGCCAACGAGCGGTTTAGTTCACGTTTGTGAGGCTCATTTGTGGAATTGTTGGATTATTGCAATGTATGTATAGTGGTGGTTTCATTTGCTGTTTTAATGAGATAATATAACTAAATTGGATTAAAATTAAGCTCATTTTTCCCGTTTTAATCGCGATGCTTTTATTCTATTAAGTATTTTATTTTTTATTTTACTATTTATTAATGGCCTACGTTTTGAACTCTTTAAAGTCTATTAAGATCTTTAAAGCGATTTAAACCGAAAAATGAATTTTATTTCAATCCAACATCGCAAAAACAGAACAAATTTTAAATTGTTTCCCACATTTTTAATTTGTTTCCTTTCAAACTTTTTTTTGTAATTGTGTTGAAGCCTTAAACAAAAATTATTAATCGAGATTACTTACTTACTTGCTTAAATCACGAGTGGGTGTAAAAAGTGGGTGACAAAGAGGGGTAGATTAGGAACTCTGAAAACAGCTCACGTAGATCTAGGCTTTCCAGGCATTGCCTATTTGACCTTTGAAAAAGTTACATTATTTTTGTTTTCTTACGTAAACCGCCTGAAACCAAAATGATTGAATCCTATATAATAGAAAGGACATTAGGACTCAAACACTCTGTCTAAAGTCGAAGTCGATATGAATAAATCAAATGGATAAATTTACATTGAACTTTATGACTAGTTTTAATAAAGAGTTTTATTATGTTTTGCACTAGCAAACGCTTAATATGACAACACTAATGTCGCCTACAGTTTACCTAACACAGTTGCCCAGCTTTCATAGAGATTTTAATAAAATAGAATAAATAAAGAATGGCAGGATTTGTGGGACTCAGCCACATATGACCTCAACATTCCCATAGACCCTATCGCCAAACCTAAGGGCTTCGATCTGCCACGCAAGCTGTGGTGTCGACTAAACCGTTTGAGGACCGAGCATGGACGATGTAATTACATGCGGCACAAATGGGGCTGGTGCGATTCCGCTCTTTGTGGGTGCGGCCTGGAGGACCAAACTATGGAGCACATTATCTGCCGTTGCCCGGCATACCCGGGCCCCCCAGAGGATATCTTCCAACTTACCAGTGAGGTCGTCGACTGGCTTAAAAATTTAGACGTAGAATTATAGTTAATAACATGTTTTCACTTATATTCAAAATTAAATTCTGTGTAATCTGCCTATATGTATTCCTGTGTCATACGATTAAATTAAATAGAGATTTTTGTAGGAAATGTAGGAAATTTGACATATGACTTGTCGAATCCCGTTTTGGAAAAAAAAGCAACGCGCCGTGGTTGTACTCGCGTATGTCCATACCTTTTACTTTTAAAATATTAAGATAGTAGGATTGTAGATTCATAATAGATTAACAACAGTACTACCAGCTCAAAGATTACAATATCCGGTCTATATTTTATTCTACAAATATTCTTCGTTAAGTATTTAAAAGCTGTAAAGTGCGAGTCGTATTCGCACGCCGAAGGTTCCGTACCTACCTACTATGCCGCCAAAATTAATAAAAAAAACACGTTTATTGTGTGGAAGCCCCATTTAAATATTTATTTTATTCTGTTTCTTGTAGTTGTTCTTAGGTATAGTATAAGGGATCCGCGGATCGGAAAGCGCAGCGTTGGACGTCCACCAACGAGATGGACGGACGACTTAGTTAAGGCCGCGGGTTCACGATGGATGCAGGCCACTTATGACCGAAGCATCTGGAAATCTATGAGGGAGGCTTATGTCCAGCAGTGGACTTCTTACAGCTGAAATGATGATGATGATAGTATAAGGGCAACAGAAATATATCATCTGTGTATATTTCTTCTGCCTAGATATCACGGTTCATGAGATACAGCCTGGTGATGGTGACAGAGGGACAGTGGAGTTTTAGTAAAAGCGTCCCGTTTAGATTAGAGTACGGAACCCTAAAAAGTATTCGGTAAGAAGGGATTATTATTAAACTTGGGCGAACGAACAGACTTTACTAAATAAGGCTTCTTTCATCATGTTATCAGATAAAATTGTATACAAAGGTTGGTAGCTCCATTAAGCCGCCCGCTAACAACGCTGTTTATCATCATTTAGAAAGGATATTTGAACAGCCGACCCTAACTACACTAAGTTACAAATATTGTTTAAATACGGGATATTTAGCATCTTTACTACTTTATGCCGTGTAGCCTTGGCATAGAATAGGGCTAGCTCCATCTCAGGAAGTTTTATGAGTTTCGTTTTTGACTTAGACTAGACATTGGCATGACTTAAAACATGCTATAGAAAACTTACCCCTTTACTTTTAAACAACTATGTAACCACAGACCAGATAGATTTTGTCTTTGTATGTAACGTTTGTCTTTTACTGTGACATGAAACTTCAACGTTGACAGACAGAGACAAACGTTACATAAACTTAGTAATTGTTTATATAAGTAAGAGGGTTAATGGTGTAACATTCTCAGAGCGTATTGTAGATTGTATTAATAAAGTATATTGTAGATTGTTTTACTCTAAAAAGTCAATTCACATTTTTTTGATAACGTAGCATTTTGAACACACCTCAAACGAACAAATCTCTCTGTTTTGTCGAAAAAATATAAACTGCGCTTTTACACAGACAAAGAATCTGAGAAAAGACAGTTATCTATATAATTCCTTTATCTAAAACTCCAGAGCCGTTTAAAAAGGCTAGCTAGAACTTTCTCGTAGCTCGTAGCAATTGAAATGGCAGTCGTAGGCGGATCACGTAGCGGCTCTACGAAGTGCCGGAGCGGCCTACGCGATTTTAAATTTACATCATGATATCGCTAAATGAAGTTTGTCCTTACTTTCTGCGTAGGCGGTCTTTGTGAGTGAATTTCATAATTTCACTCACAAAGATTTGTTTACTATGGATAGTGTTTTAGAAAAAAAATGCTTTATTTTGTTTTCTATATACGATGCTGTCAACGGGACTTTAACGCGCAACCTCGTTCTCTAACGCGCTAACCAACCTAGGGTTCAATTTAAGGATTATCACAGCTTACTTTTTGTCAATATCGACGCACAGCTTAAACCGCTGGCTCAAGAATTGACTTCAATTTTTAAGTGCATATTTCTTTCATTAAAAATGGCACGTGGGAGTTCTAATCATGCATTTGTAATCTTACTAATATTATAAATGCGAAAGTAACTCTGTCTGTCTGTCTGTTACGCTTTCACGCCTAAACCGCTGAACCGATTTTGATAAATTTTGGTATAGAGATAGATGAGACCTCGGAGAAGGACATAGGCTACTTTTGATCCCGTAAATCCCGCGGGATCGGGACTTAGGTAACAGCGCTTTCACTCCTAAACCGCTGAACCGATTTTGATAAATTTTGGTATTGAGATAGATGGGACCTCGGACAAGGACATAGGCTACTTTTAATCCCGTAAATCCCGCGGGATCGGGACGTAGGTCGTATACCTGAACCGATTTTGATAAATTTTGGTATAGAGATAGATGGGACCTCGGAGAAGGACATAGGCTACTTTTGATCCCGTAAATCCCGCGGGATCGGGACTTAGGTAACAGCGCTTTCACGCCTAAACCGCTGAACCGATTTTGATAAATTTTGGTATTGAGATAGATGGGACCTCGGACAAGGACATAGGCTACTTTTGTTCCCGTAAATCCCGCGGGATCGGGACTTAGGTCGTATACCTGAACCGATTTTGATAAATTTTGGTATAGAGATAGATGGAATCTCGGAGAAGGACATAGGCTACTTTTGATCCCGTAAATCCCGCGGGATCGGGACTTAGGTAACAGCGCTTTCACGCCTAAACCGCTGAACCGATTTTGATAAATTTTGGTATTAAGATAGATGGGACCTCGGACAAGGACATAGGCTACTTTTGATCCCGTAAATCCCGCGGGATCGGGACTTAGGTCGTATACCTGAACCGATTTTGATAAATTTTGGTATAGAGATAGATGGAATCTCGGAGAAGGACATAGGCTACTTTTGATCCCGTAAATCCCGCGGGATCGGGACTTAGGTAACAGCGCTTTCACGCCTAAACCGCTGAACCGATTTTGATAAATTTTGGTATTGAGATAGATGGGACCTCGGACAAGGACATAGGCTACTTTTGATCCCGTAAATCCCGCGGAATCGGGACTTAGGTCGTATACCTGAACCGATTTTTATAAATTTTGGTATAGAGATAGATGGAACCTCGGAGAAGGACATAGGCTACTTTCGATCCCGTAAATCCCGCGGGATCGGGACTTAGGTAACAGCGCTTTCACGCCTAAACCGCTGAACCGATTTTGATAAATTTTGGTATAGAGATAGATGGGACCTCGGAGAAGGACATAGGCTACTTTTGATACCGTAAACCCGCGGGATCGGGACTTAGGTCGTATACAGAAAAAACGCCGATTTGCGCTGGAAACCACCGTTCTTTCTGTACCAACGCTTATCGGTACCTGAACCTAAGGTAAGTTATCTGATTAGCTGAGCTAAGCTAAGTTAGCTGAGCTGAGCTAAGCTAAGTTAGCTGAGCTGAGCTAAGCTAAGTTAGCTGAGCTAAGCTAAGCTAAGTTTGCTGAGCTGAGCTAAGCTAAGTTAGCTAAACTAAGCTAAGTTAGCTGAGCTAAGCTAAGGTAAATGACCTGAGCTTAGCTAAGTTAGATAACCTGAACTAAAGTTAGATAAGCTAAGCTAAGTTACTGAGCTAAGGTAAGCTAAGTTAGCTGAGCTGAGCTAAGCTGAGATAGATTAACACTTTAATTGATTAACTCCACATTACAAAATGAGTTAGCTGAACTGAGCTAATCTAAGCGAATATACATTACAATGACAAATCACATCTCAGTCAATCCTGCAGAAGGGATCTGTAAAGGTCTCGAAACGTTGAGCGTTGAAACAATGCTAAAAGTAATAAACACCACGCGATTAAAACCGAAAAATGTCTTTAATTTCAATACAACATCGCGAAAAGAGAAAAAAAAGCTATACTTACTTACATTTATTTATTTTTAGAGATTAGCTTATCGAAAAAAGGACTATGTAATAATTCTACGCCGACGAAGTCGCGGGTACCAGCTAGTAATAATAATAATAATAACCCCTGTTGCCCCCTGGCTGTAATTTGCTCGGCTTCATTTAGGGTGGCCCAGTTTGTGAGTTGGCGAGTCTCCGTCTGCCATTTTTACTTGTTTGTTGAACAATGTTACGGCAGGCGCCATAGTCCCCATAGTTCCCCCCAGTATCCAATCCACTAACAACCCATTGCCATAGCCCAAGTAGTTTTCATCCGTAGTTCACACAATAGTACTATCTAAACCGGGGGTTGTCCTTGGCTGCATTTTATAGTGTAGACAGGGATAACCGCCGGTTTGGTGTACATTTCATACTTTGCGATTAAAATTGTAACTGAAACGGGCCTCTACGTGTTGGCTTCGGCCCCACGCACGCCTTCCAAAGGTCCGGGGCTCCATAGCCCCGTGAAACGGAGACGTTACAAACAATAATAATAATAATAATAATTCTTTATTGTCAGGCAACATACCCATACAGATTAAAAAGTAAAGTAAAACAATAATAAGAAAATTAAATGACAAATTACAAAAATAAATAAAGTACCTACCATAAAAAAAAAGGAAAATATGTAATCTAGATAAGAATCTAGACGTCACAATTATTTTCTATTTTCGCTCCGGTGAGCGAGCATCCAGAACCGGTAGATAGGACTCGGCAAATCCTCAGACAGGCATTGCAGTATTACATTATTCGATCTTCGTATTCTATCCCAGAAGGAAGCAATACGAGATCGAATAACTGCAAAGAAATCAGGAACCCGTGCATCAGAAAACATGCCTGACGCGCTGCAGCATCTTGACTTCTTCATAAGAATGCGAAATGCGTCATTATATTGCACTCTTATGGCATGATGGGCACTTCGGGAATAATCTGTCCAAAGCTGGCACGTGTATAGGCACATGCAATAAGCCTTGAACAGAGTAACCTTCACCTCCTCGGTGCACTTTGCAAATCTACGCGCGAGCATGTTGCATCTGATGGACAGGTTCCTTCTTTCCCGTTCCATATCCAAGTCGTCCTTCATGGTGTCGGTCATGATATGGCCTAGATATCTGAACTGTCCCACAACCTTCACCGGCGAACCCAACAAGTATACATTAGGTACAGTCTCCGGACCCTTTCCTGCACGAAAAACAAGCATCTCTGTTTTGGTGACGTTGTATTTAAGGCCATGTCTGACAGCGTACTCCTCACAGATGGTCAGTAGCCTTCTTAGACCTCTGACTGAAGGGCTGAGAAGCACCATATCGTCAGCGTAACTAAGGTTATTGACACATACGTTACCAATATGACATCCGATTTTGGTGCTTCTCAGCTCTCCAATCAGGTCGTTAACGTAAAAGTTAAAAAGGTCCGGTGACGTAAGCCCCCCTTGACGTACCCCGCAATCCAACCTGTATTCGCTGGATGTCGTGTCGCCCCATTTTACTACGTTGGTTTGGTTTCCGTACCAGTATTTAAATATCTTCAGGACTTCAGTCGGGACCAGAGTCGAGGAAAATTTGTTCCAGAGAACTTCATAGTTCACCAGATCAAATGCCCGACTCAGGTCCAGGAAGCATGCATATACCGAGGTGTCACGTGATCGGTAATAGTTAACCGTGTGCTTCAGACTAAAGATAGCTAGATCCGTCGACAGCGCTGGACGGAAACCAAACTGCGCGTCATCTATCTGTAGATTGTTCACCAATAAAGGCTGCAAAAGCCGCTCAAATATTTTACCAATTACAGTACCCAAGGAAATGGGTCTGTAATTACTTGTACTAGCAACATTACCGGTTTTGTTTTTTACGATCGGTACAACAACGGTCTTCATAAGATCCACAGGCAAAAAAGAATATTTGAGACACTTATTATAAAATTCACATAATTTTATATAGATCATATCACCAGCACTACAAATATGCTCGAGACTTAGCCCGTCATGACCCGGCGCCTTGCCTCGTTTCATACTTCGCACGGCCTTCACTACATCTCTGACATGAAGTAAGTCATTATTGATGCCACAGATGTGCGCCGCCGGCGAAGTCTCGGGCACACCTACAGGCAGCTCAGACTTGACCTTAAATCTGTTTACGAACAATTCGGCAATGTTTTTCGGATTGTGCTCACCATCGACAGCCACCGGAAGTGCTTTCTTCTGATTAAGATTTTTAGTTGCGTTCCAAAATTTTACAAAGTTTTTATTATGTCTATGTGTAACTAATATGTCCATTCTTATTTTTTCCTCATTAGATTGACACCATTTTAACTTATTTTTAAATTTACTACGTGATTTAGCCATATTACTGTACAACTCTCCAGTGGACGGTCTGCCGGCGAGCACCCAGCATTTAAAATGTAGTCTGGCCTTTTCATGACTTAATTTGACGTGGTAGTTCCACCCGGCTACTTGTTTATTTTGCCGCTTCCCACCAGAGCGAGAACAGGCACTTTTCTTGGCTGCATTTTGTAAAGTCTGAACAATATCAGTATAAATTAATTTATATATAAATTATAAACAATATCAGTATAAATATAATGTAATGAATTATTGATCAGAAATATGCAGCTAGAACTGGAAGTCACTTTTTGTGGCTTAAAACATACTGTGCAGCGTAAACCGCTGCACAGTATGTTTTAAGCTTTAGTTTTAAGATATAGATTTTATCAAAAAGATCACATCTCTCAACTTTGAACCATGAAACTAAAAGACGTATTCTTTGTAATATGTAGGTCCGTATCCCGTGGGTGGGAATTGCCAATAAACCTTAGTGGGTTCTCAGTAGATATCTACACAAAACTATGAACACATCCTTTTTGTTTGCTTCAAGTTTCATGTCTCCGGTGACATGAACTTGAAGAAAACAAAACAGGGTTTTTAGCAATTCCCACGAGTTACGCGGGACAGAGGTTACAATCGTATGCAAATGGAACTGTGAAAAATGTATGTGTAGAATGTAGGATGTTCTATAATTTGAATATTGTTTGTAGAAAAGCAACATCGTTCGTCATTCTTTACGCCGCAATGGCTAATTCTCTAGGTTACGTTATAATGTCGCAGTGCCTAGGAACGCTAGTAGGTATATAGGTATTCAGGCACAAAATAACACTACAAGTGATAGGTAGAGGTAACTTTCATTTTCATTTAAATAAGTGTGATAGGAACCAGAATGCGCGCGAAATTCAAAACATAAATTTTTGTATGTAGCTCAAGGCTATTTTATTTAGAAAATTTTATTTTAAAGGAAAAATAGCATTTAAAAATTTTCACTTGCGGCGAGGCTTGAACTCGCGTCTTTGGGTCAGTACCCCAACGTCTGTTCCAACTAGACTACGCAAGTCCACGCTGCGTGCCGTGAAAACTTCCAATGCTATATTCTCCTCTGATTGTTTACGATTAAGGCTCTTTAAAGTTATTAGTTGGTTTAGCCAAGGTTTTGACCGCGGCTTGTAACTCTTAACGGCTTAAGTCATTCGTAAAACAGACTTAATTGCCTGCCTTCTAAGAAAAATCTACCTACCCTTTAAACTTCACGCGCCTCAGGTCACCTATTCCTTTAACACGGATTTGGCGTGTGACCTCTATGTAATCGCCACCCGAATCAATATTATAGGTGTAAGTACATGTCGTCTCACAAGACGTGAGCAAAGAGGGGGGCGACATTAAAGCAAGAACATTCATACCAGCACAGTATAAAGAAAGTATATTATAGTATTGTTAATAAACAAAGCTCTATTGGTTCACTTTCATATTAAAAAAAATAGTTATGACTTATGAGGGACATAGGTAACAAGTGCTCTGTATTACACAACACGATTTTTGTAAGTAAGACCGGAAATCTCAGACCTATAACATAAAACACGTTTACAGTAAATCTTTGACCTACCAAATCTCTTTAAACAGTCCAGTCAGAAACAACTATTTTTATAAGCATAAAAACTTGCACTCGGCGGGAATCGAATTCGTAACCAAATTCGTAATTCGCATTGCATTCGGGCCTTCGGCCAACGCGCCACAGCGGCTTTCAAAGCAAGCGAGCGACTATCAAGCATTGGTGGTTTCACCATTTGTAGGATTCTAAGATGTAGCTTACTTATGTACAGTGCTACGGCTTAGGCCGGTGGTTTTATTCATCATTCAGGAATAGACCTTTTAAATAACGTTGTTCTATTACCATACGTATACAAATAATAAAAGCATAGCTGTAGGTATGAAAATGAACTAAATAAACATTTGTACGCATTGAATACCTATTTATTTAATTCGAAATCGATATTATTTCTGTTCCACGATAATGGTTCCAATTAAATTGATTGCATCTGAAATTAAACTTTTGGTTTTAATCGTCTTGCTTTTATTATCTTTAGCATTTTTCAACGCCCGACGTTTCGACGACCTTACAGTACCTCTTGATCACGGGTAGACATCGGGAGATGAGGATCACTTGACCAGGATATCGTACTATAAAGTGCTCGGAATGGCGGGCGTTGAAAAATACTAAAAATAATAACGCAACGCGATTTAAACCGAAAAATTAGTTAAGAATGAGTAAAAAAGAAGAAATAAAAGAAATATCCCAACGAACGAACTTTAAAAATAACCTTAAACTTAGATAAAAAGGCCAATTATTACGTATAGGTATATTTATTTATATAGGTCATTACTCATTAGATAAAATCAGCGAATTTACTTTAAAGAATAATACAGGTTATGTTAGGACCTGTCATATAGTAACCCAACCCATCCTACTCTACTAATTATGTAGAGGGTAGCTCCGTGACCTATCGATAGAAAACAGAAACACAACCAATATAAAGAAACGACTAGGCAATTCAATGGATATGTCGATAAGCCAATGAACTGATATTCATTCTGTTTACTACTGGTATCTTACTTATTATTTATACTTATGTCCTTACTAGCTGCGCCCCGCGGTTTCACCCGCATAAGTCCCGATCCCTTGGAAATATCGGGATAAAATGTAGCCTATTATTATTCCAGGTTTCCAGCTATCTGCATACCGAGTATCAGCGCAATCGGATCAGCTGTTTTGGCGCGAAGTAGCATCTAACATACACACTCACAAACTTTCACCTTTATAATATTTATGTAGCGCATTGGGCAAAGACCTTTCGACTTTAACAAGTATTGCTTAATAGCAATATTTGGATATGTACTTATAAACAAAATGGCTATTCGTTGTGGTTCCTAGTCATATTACAAGCTTAGGTTGTTTAGTTCAGGTCTAGAGTTCACTGTATGCAACATCTTGCAACATAGTTGCTTAGAAAAGTTTCTGTAATTAAAAAACTAATAAAAGCAACCCGATTGAAACCAAACCTATCAACCAAAAATAACTATTTAATCAAAATCGCTTCATCCCTTCGTGAGCCACGATGCCACAAGTCAGACAGACAGACAGACACGTCAAACTTTTAACAGCCCTCTTTTTCCGCCGGGAGTTAAAAATGAGTTTAAGTTCAAAATATCAGCATCGCGAAGACCGAAGAAAAATCTACGTCTCATATTTTGTTTGACTATAAGATTGTACCCGATAGACGTACCGTCGCCTATCGCCAGCTGTATTGACCCGGGCTATATTTAGCGCACGCAGGCTTCGGAGTTTCGTTCGTAAGGCTCCTTTATCGACGCCGGTGCTAGCTGTAATTGGGAACGTGTAAACATGTGTCCTGATTTCGGTACACTGTACCTTCTTGTTTGTCGCTTTCGAGACTGTACAATAAAAATCTTTAATCTAGCCAGACTATTGTCAACTACCCTCGACGCAACGGCTCGTCTAGCCGTTGCGTCGAGGATTTAAGTATAATTATTAGGTTGTAACATGTGTTTAATTTTATTTTCTTTTTTATTACGATGCCGTACCCAAAAGGTAAGAAGGGGGCCATGTTTACTAACCCCTGTATTAATAGAGAAGTCGAGTACTTAGTCTGGCTAAGTAAAATCTTTGTCCCATTTCTGTCTGCCACAAGAGTATCTCATGAACAGTGATAGCTTGACAGTTGAAATTTTCACAGAAGGACAAATAAATATCAAAAACAAAATATAATTCTTCTGATATCATAAAGATACAAGTTTGTGTGTAAGTTGGTAACTAAGAAATTAAGTAAGTAAACGAGTATTTTTGTTACTCCTTTACGCAAAAATTATTAAACCGATTACGATGAAACTCAGCGTGCAGATAGCTGGAAATCAGGATTAACACATGGGGTACTTTTAATACCGATATTCCCGCGGGATCAGACTAATTCAAGTGAAACCTCGGGGCGCAGCTGGCAGGAAATATATCCACATCCAAAGCTGGATATATAAGCGTAGGTCTGTATATTACGTAGGAGCGCCATAATTGGACGGCCTGGTTGCCGCTTAGCTGCTTTATGATACGTTTTATACGATTTCCTTCTCGTTACGATAAAATACTGAATTGTTCTGCTTTCAGCGGATTACCCGTGTTATATCTCGCTTTTTATTTATTTTGTTTATGAATAGGGAGGTGTTATTGAATAAAATGTTAGCGTTTCGTTTGTTATGTCTTCAGCATTTACAGGGCACGTATCCTCCAATGCAATCGTCCCAGCTTTGTTTCAGTATTGTTAGATATTTCTCGAAAATAGGTCGACAATTAATTGAAAGTTTTCAAGTGTTAGTAGGAACTGTTTTCGAGAAAATCAAACAGTGCTGAGGCCAGGTTGTGACTTTTTACTTAGGTATATAATACGTGCCTGGTTATTTAAAAGGTTGTTTTATAAGACTCATTTATAGGAAACCAGATACTGCTCTAAAAAAATATTAAAGAAAGGATAGAGGAACGGCAGCCATTTTTTTGTAATTGCGTCCAAGTACAGACTTTTACCCTCTCTTCCTATAAGATGAGTAATATAGATGCATTTACTGTGCACTGTGCCTAGTAAAAGCATCTATAGTATTATCTTCTAATATATAAAATTTCCATGTGACAATGTTAGTACCGTACTCCTCCGAAACGGCTTGACCGATTTTTACCAAATTTTATACGTATTCAGTAGGTCTGAGAATCGGCTACTATCTATAATTTATAAGGCAAAACAACGTTTGCCGGGTCAGCTAGTATATTATAAGTGTGTATGTCGGAGCGTCAAAAAGTCAGTTCAGAGAAGTAAAATATAATAATTAAAACAAAAAAAAACACTTTAAAGCACACCGTCCACCACCAACTAAACAAAGTTAGTTTTGCTTAGCTCGACAGTTTTAGCCGGGATAGAAATGTATGTGTAACCGGCTCGGCTATGCAGAGCTAAGTTAGAACTAAGTTTAGTCATCAATGAACTTTCGGCAGTGTAGATGTAGTTCAAATAAATACCTTTGTGTTTCAAGGCGGTACTCAAACTGAACTTTCCTGAGACTTGCCTAATTGAACTGCAAGTAATCAACAGAATAAGGCCCCTATTCGATATAATCGAATTTGTTATCTCTTTCAGTAAAAACTTATGGAGGGATTACGACGAAACTTTGTATAAAGTTAGCTGATATTCAGTTATTGTTCGGATATTCGTACGAGAGCAAACCTTACAAGTGGGCACGTATTCTACAATCACAATTCTGTTTTTTTTTGGAAAAGCTTCAGCAAAACTTTACGAAATTTCTATAAAAATATTAACCAGTTTTCGAGAATAATTGCATTAAGAATAAGTAAAAACATAATGCATTACAGACAGACTAGCAGGGTATTTAAAAGAGTGTTCTACGACGACGACTTTGGGACTATAAAATTTACCTTTCCAAACGCTATTTATTTTGAGGTTTTGTTTACTCGTCGAATAAAAACTACTCGTCTTAGGATTGATACGACCAAACTAGAATAGGCAATGAATAACAATTCTCCGCATAAGTCGTAATTTTTTTGATTGAACAGCTCGAGAGTATCTTGGACAAAAGACGATAAATTTATGTCCTCTACGAGTCAAAGGCGAGTCAAAGTATGTTTTCGGGTCAAAGTATGTTTTCATAGTCCACTAGACTCAGTTTTCGCAATGTATAGGTAGACTTTTATTTTAATTTATCTGATGAGAATAGTTAACCTTGGATTACTTTTTAAACTCTGCTCGGTAAAGTAATTGCCATATTTTACAGGAATAGCATTTCTAGGTGTTTTTCACACAATACGTGTAAATAAAATAAGTAAAAATGTAGGTATGCGAAATGTCGGAATAGTTGAATGTCCACTTATTCTTAAACTAAGCTTTTCAGAAAAAATATAGTATTATTTCTCAGAGTATCATGATCTACCTACGCGAGTGAAGCCGCAAAGTGCAGCTAGTAAAACCAATTATAAGGCCGAAAACTTTACAATTTTCCTAATGGGTCGACGTATATAAGATTTAGAAAGTGCCTGGTACATTTCTATAAACCTTTTTTAAAAGTATAAGTATAAAAATCATATGTATGTACTTTATTATGGTTGTATCATATAAGTATTTTGAGGTTATTATATCTAAAATAGAGCTAAAGTAACGAATACCTAACAACATATTTTAAAACGGTATTTACTGTATTTAATATCAATTCCACGTCTTAACTAAAATAACGTAGATTTACTTATCTTCAATATCAGGAACTTTCAGCAACACTAGCGCCAGATAACATTGTGTGAATTTCAGCAACTGTTTCAGAACTTTCGGTCGCAGTCGGTTCTGTGGGTGGTTATTTTTGTACTTTCATAACAATGTAGATGGCGTAGAAGTTTCCGCTACTGGATACTAGATGGCAGGGATAACAATAACAAAAAATATAGTGCTGCACGTTGTTTTTTTGATAAATATACCTCCTAGTGAGATGAATAATAAGTAAATAATTCCTTAGAAGGTAATTAGTGGATTTTAGTTCTTTTAAAATGTTGTATTTTGGCACTAGCTACAAATTAAGAGCTATCATCGTTAAACTTTTCTATATAAAATTAAGAGGTTTACATCCGCCAGGGGAGCTTTTCAATTTTTCATACAATTTTGCTATACGAAATAGGTACAACCTGCCAAGTGCGAGTCGTACTCACATAGGGTTCCGTAGCATTATCACAAAAAAAAACTGTTGCTATACGGCAGCCCCACTTTAGTGTTTATTTATTCTGTTTTTAGAATTTCTAGTATACCTAACAATAGAAATACATCATCTGTAAAAAAATTAACGGTCTGCAACACCGTCCTTGAGACAGCCCGGACAGTGGAGTCTTGGTAAAAGGGATCCCGCTTTTTCCTTTGGGTACAGAATCCTAAAAACCAGCACTATTTCAGAAACTAAGATAAAAAATGTAAACAAAAATCCCAATCATTTATTTGAAAGTGACAACTCTTTATTTACTTTATTTTTTCTTTTAAAATTGTCAGGTCTTTGTTTACATTTTTGATCTAAGTTTCTGAAATAGAGTAGTTCCTCTAAACTAAAATCAGATTGTAATAAAAACTATCAAAATGGAATCAGTCCTTCAAGCAATGACGTAAGGTAGCCCGCTTTGTATGCGAAAGTCTTCGATGCACCTCGATACAGGGTGATAGAAGGCAGCCTTGACCCTCGGCACGCGAGGTCGCGTGCTCGAACCTCGAAGGGTTAACCGACACAAGTACCAACGTAGGTGTTAATGGCAGGGGTAAATTGATGTAGTGTTCATAATTCTGATAACCGCAAATCGTTTGGCCCGACAAAAACAGTAGGTAGTTATTAAACGACTTCTAAAACGGAGGAGTTTGTTAAAATCATATTTTTTATATTCTCTTATTAGTTTCCAAATAGTTTATTTGTTAGAAATATTTTAAAGAAACAATACTTCTGCAAAAACACAACGCACGATAGACGCAGGGCCGGATTCGAACCAGCATCTTACTCAACCCCGGGAGTACGACTTGAACCAATTAGTCTACCGGCGTCGTCTTCGTCGTGCGTTGTGTTTTTGCAGAAGTATTGTTCCTTTAAATTATTTCTAAGAAAGCCCAGTGCAGACTTAATCACTTAAAATAATTTATTTGTTGTTATATAACATCTAGATGAACCTATCTACTTACGCCGAGTTGGGCAGATTTCTAGAAAACTGCCTATTTGGTTTATAAGAAAAAAAAACCGAGCTATCTATTAATTCAATTTAAGTTTTCGCGAAAAGCTAAATTTGCCTAAGTATGTATCTATCTTTTTATCGTGTCAACCAGAACCTTGAATTATTTTATTAATAAGGAAGGGACCATAAAGACCTTACTATCTGCTTGTGCTATACCTACGTGTAAACTTCAGTCTCTAGCTCTACCCGTTCATAAGAAAATTGGTAGTGACAGACAGATCGACAGAAGAACAAGTGAGTGATATTATAAGGGTTCCTATTTGTACTTATCCCTACGGAACCCTTAATAAAACAATGATTTTTATATACTCTGAGATAGATTTACGTTGGTGCTAACTACTGAACTGGTAGGTATAGTTAACACTAATACCTATTCCTATTATTCTGAAAAACTAAGCAATTAGTAGGACGAGAGATAAGCTAATGGCCAATTAGTCTTACATTGATATTATTATCAATCCTACGTCAATGATTAATTAAGAACGGATAACATAAAAATAATGAAACTAATGATTTGTTTACATATATTATGTATCATTAGCGCATAGCGTAGGTATTCAAGGTATAGGTACATTGCACGGATTTATCCAGCGGACACAGCGACGGACAAATATGCTCACCAAATACAGACTTTAAAAGTCAAGCAGTTACAGTACATAATACACGGTATAAGGTACTTGTACACGTCTGTTTGTCTGCCAGATCCTGCCATGACGTCTGTCTGTGA
This sequence comes from Idaea biselata, assembly GCA_958496205.1. Classification (NCBI taxonomy): domain Eukaryota; kingdom Metazoa; phylum Arthropoda; class Insecta; order Lepidoptera; family Geometridae; genus Idaea; species Idaea biselata. Next base: position 17,595,230 of record OY292395.1, read on the forward strand.
TTTGCTCAGCAGACACCGTGTATGTGTGTGTGTCAACGTGTGTGAGGACGGATCCGGTGATGTGTCTATCGGACATGTGTCCGATAGACCTATGTAGGTAGGTACGTACGAAAAATATATTTTAAATCAAGCACCAACAAAACAAAATATACAAGGTATAAAGTATTTATCCGTCTGACAAATCCGTGTATGTGTAGACATCGATTAATAATTAGTAATTAGAGTTTTAAATAATAATTCCAATTATTTATACTCATTATTTAGGCTCATTATAAATCTAATTTATAAAATTTCCATGTCACAGTGTTAGTTACCGTACTCCTCCGAAACGGACGAACCGATCACCACCAAACTCCACATACGCATTCAGTAGGTCTGAGAATCGGCTACTATCTATAATTTATAAGGCAAAACAACGTTTGCCGGGTCAGCTATAACTATATATAAATGTATTTTTAGTTTAGTTTTCTACAACCACACTGAGCTAAGCTAAACTCACTTAGCCTTATTGATAAACGTGGAGTAAGGTTGGAGTAGTGAGAACACGCTTTGTCCTTTTCCGTGACAAGAACTTTCAAAGTTGACAGACAGGAACAAAAAGTGGCAACATTACTCCGACCTTACTCCACGTTTATTAATAAGGCTAACTCAGTTTAGTCGGCCGGTGGACATTCGGTAATAAAACAACCGAATTATAACAAGGTAATAAAAAACAACTTTACACAAACAATTTTTCACAAAACAAATCGCATTAAAAGCCATTTTAAAAGCTCACTTAATAATGAATGAACGTGTAATTAAGTTGTAATATTCACTGTAAAATGAATGTTCATTTTATGTAGGAATTTTAAACGGCAAATTGCATAATGGAATGAAAATTAAAATATGAATTTATACACAAAATGGCAAACAAGTTAAATGGAATAACGTACAAATTATTGATCTCAACCATCAGAAGGAAGATAGTTGTACTTTTTTTGTAAATACATACAATGATACATACACCGAGAACCAGAAACAAACATTTATGATCAGCGTAAATACTTGTCACCAGTGGGAATCGAACCCGCAACCTTTTATGTTGCAGCCGACGTTTCGCACAATGCGCCACAGAACCCATCAATGTCACAAGTCAAATTTGTGTGGCTTACCTAGTTGAACGATCTCTAACTGTTCAAAGACTAGATTGCGGAATTAAGGCAGATTTACAACTGTACAGTAAACAGTACTTCGTTCGAGTTAGGCGCTAGCAGCACGTATTCTATAAGTAACTAAAAAGTCTTAATAATGTCTCAATATTAATAGATTTTCTTGAAAATAGGTCAGAAACTGTTTATAATTTTGCTAGAAATTACTAATACCTACCTATTTAAAAATCTTTAGCAAAACTTTGCAAAATTTCAAAAATGTTGAACCGTTTTGGAATAAAAATCGGATAGTGTGCTGAGGCATTGTTAAAAGATACTTACGTTTTTAAAATTGTTGAAATTTCGGTGAAGCTCTCAAACTTCTCAAAGTTTTATTGATTTCTTATAAAAAATATTAATGCTATTACAACCGTTTTTGAAAAGAAAGAAGGCAGGTAGGTATTCTAAAACTTACTTAAAACGATTGAACTGCAAGTTTTTTTGGATAACTATCAACAATTATATAATTTTATTATAACAGTTCTCTAAAAAAATATATTCCGCAGTTGATTGTCACTGGCACCGTTTCTGGACGCTTACAACTGGAACCAGCTTCTGAATCAATGTAACACCGGCAACGTATTCGTATTTTACCCTATGATAACCTTCCACTTGTAATAACGTGAACAAAGCCCGGGGCTAAGCTCTATCTAGGTCAGGTCGAACGGATAGGAAATACAAAATCTATGTATTTGCATGTTCCTATGTTTAAAACCAGTAATAATCACATGTTGCTGAACGTAAATCGTGACATATAATAACATTATGTGGTTCATTAAACTGATAAATGCAATCAATTATCGTAGATAGGAAGTTGGTAACTAAAACTTTATTATACTGACGGAATTCATTGAGTCTCCTCGCTACCAAGACTATAGTAATATAGTCGAAACGTCAAGGTAAGATTGAGAATTTTATATCCAGAAAAGACTTTGTCCTGACCTGACTGACTGATCATGGCACAGCCTAAACCGCTGATATTAGAGGGCTGAAAATTGGAGAGTATGTTCTTTACACGATGTAGGCATTCGACAAGAAAGGATTTTTGAAAATTCAATAATTATTAAATAATAATACGTAAATTCCTCAACTCCGATATTACCTGATCTAGAAACATTATAATGTACTTAGCTTCGGCCCGTACCTTTTCACCCTCATAAATGAGGAGAAACAAAAATGTTGAAAACAATAATAATTCAATAATACGCGAATATGATCCGAGAAAAAATTGAAAATATGAGTAGGTAGGTACCTACGTATTACGTAAGTTTTTTTGTACATGGGATATAGGCTAGCATTTGACCTCGTCTCACCTGATGGGAAGCGACGATGAGGTGGATGAGTTTATAGTGGAGGAACTCTAAACAAACAATGACATAAAGTGGCATTGCAAGAAAACTTTCAACAACACCCAAACACCAGACCATTCAAGGAAACGGACCCAGAACGTGAACAACACTTACTACGCTAGAAAGAAGTCGAGCATCGAATAGGTCGTTTAACCGTTTTTATAAGACGTAGGCTTAATTACCTCCTTGCTAAAGTAGGTAGGTACCTAAACATTTCAGAACCTTTCTATTTTTCTTTACAATAAGGTTGGTTCTATTCTATCATTATTTCTCCTAAGGAGCTCCGAATAATTTGCAATAGTTCAAAATATGACTAGCAAAATCGTAAATGCTAATCAAGCAACGGTTCTCAAAATGCTGCTTCTAAAACAATGTGTATTTTGTTCTAGTTAATATTTATATTCATACCGCCTGACTAGTTAAATAAATAAGGTTTCAATGTGATAATTCAAACGATATCATCTCTCAACACTTCTAAGCACTTTAAATTTTGGGACAAAACACTTTCAAACTTCGCCATCGAACAAGTCAAATAAAATTGTCAAACAAGTGCCTAAACTTGCGTAGGCAGCCTCGATGACTCAAATGGCCTCAGACGCTGAAGAATTAGTCTGCCGATAGTCTAGTTTGAAACCTATTGCTCGAGCAGCATTTACACATTCAGCAAACGAGCGATTGTCGAATTTGAACTTGTTGACCACCTTTTGAAAACTTCTGAACTATTACGGCGGAAACCCAGCGGTTTCAACAGATATTCTACAGCACTATTAATATTAATCCAGTCCTTACTTTTTTACTAATATAAATGCAAAATGCTGAATAAATATATGGAAGACAGAAGAGTCCGTCTATCTGGTTTTCTCAAAGTTTAGGTATGTTTGTAAATGCCTTGAACAAACTTTACAGTATCTTTGTATCGAGGTAAATTTAATTTTATGCGCACACAAAACGCACTTTTATTTTTAATCCCAATGCTGATCGTATACGAGTAGAGCCGTAACTAATTCTCTTAAAATATTGATTTACCTCTCTATTTTAAGAAATTATTAACTAAAACTTATAAAATCGTCCGATAGTTAGTCTATAGCTTAGGGCGACTCGTAAGTTCTCCAAGCATCGTCTTCGAGTTAAGTGCCCCTGATAAGATGCTCCTTGAAATCATTCGCGCACTTACTCTTAAGAAAAAGATCTTAAAACGCTTTTCAGAGTCTATCTTCATAAATTTTGGATAAAGTAATCGCTCATTAACGTTGAGTAGTGATTTTATCTTACAGTTTTATTGCTGAATTGCACGAGGGTGTTCCTGTAAAGGTTTTATACTCTTTTTCACTTTCTTGGGGCTTCAAACACAGGTTTGATTACCCTACAATCCACATGCACTGTAGGTACCTATAACCAGAAAAAAATCGTTGTTTACGTCTTATGTGCACAATAAAATTTCAAGATCCATTATATTGTTGGCTAGAATTAAGCCTAGCTTCGGTTTAGCCTACGCTTTAAAATATAACAAGAAGGCTTATGTTTTTTTTTAATTACTCCAAACTCATAATCAACTTTCTATAAAACCAAAAAAATATCAATGAAAAATAACGGCACGACCGCAATTTCATCCGACAAACGTAAGTATTTCAGAAATTATGTAAACGTCCATTTGAAAAGTACCAGTTTAAATTGGACCATGTCATACAGTTGAAAAAGCATGCTTTATTCACAAATATGAATCGCATGAGGAGTCAGTTTATATTGGATGTTATGTGGTGGATTCCCAGTATGATGGCTCGGTTGGAACGACACGTCATGTTCCAGAGACGGTATGTCCCATAGGAGGACGGATACATGAGCTAATCCGACTGCCCTTGAAATTAACTCAAGGTACAATGTTCCTTTGAGAGACTATTCTGTTTTAATTTTGAAGGTCTCATGAGTTTATTGTTATAAAGGAAATATTTACTTAGCTTTCTTTATGTTTTCGTCAACCGGAGAAGGTTTTTGTAAAGAGAAAAGAAAAATACGTTTTAGGTAGATGAGTTTCCGAGTACCTGGATTGTTAAAGTTCACTTTGTTTTCGAGATATGTGGGGAGTGGGGATGCTCTCGGGGAAAAAATAGCTGTTTTAGGTTTTTAATGTAAACGATAGATAAATGAAATAAATTCGTGTTCTTTTGTGACTGCCTTTTGTAAAAACTTTTACTAGAAAAAAAAAACTCTATATATTTTGCTTATTGGTCCACACTAATAATACAGATCACACTTGTCCAAATTATTATAAACATTGTTGAATGTTAAAATTGTAACGGACAAACAAACAAACTTTCACATCCATAACACTACAACTTAGAGAAGTAAATCGAGCTACTCTGAGTGCTACATCGAAAATTTTCCCAAGAGTTCTTTCTCCGAGTATGCTAGGACTTATGGCATGAATAATGATCTCTACGAGACGATATAAAATGAGCTTTAAAGTTAAGGTAATAAATATGATTTCCGTGTGCTAGAGGTAGGCGGATTCTCGGAAAAATCGATGCAACTACGAATTCAAAGAAATGCATCAACCTGTCGTGTTATGAATTGTAAAGATCTCATATTTGTATGAAAAATACATATTTTGTGATAAATCTTTCACGGCCGAGTTGTAAATTACCTACCTATGATGAATGACGAGCTCTTTTCGGAGTCCTAACTTCGTATCGCCTCTTTTCGGTATTCTTTCGTTTTATTTTTCTTTCTTTCCTCATTATTTATTATTTGGTGGTGTATTGTTAAAAATAGAAAGGACTTAAAAAAACTCAGTTAATATTCGTCAGCTTGCCTATTTACCTACCTTACCTGCTTTTAAATAATTAATTAAATGTTCCAACAAAATGAGCTCATATCGTTTTCAAAATGTAAACGTCCAAAGTTTTTCGTGTTTCAAACAAACCGCACCGCGGCCATTCGTTATTAAACATTTCATACATACCAGTACCCTAGACACGTAGGTACATTAAAATTTAAAAACGATTTAAATGATTGGCCAAATCTAAATAATTTTTATTTAAAATTATAGTGGTGACTGGAGAACCTCCTTCAATTATTGGGAAGTCGGTTAATAAGTTTGGTCGTAGGTATGTATGCAAAAAGTGGAAACGCCCAAGGTTGTAAAACGTTTAAAAACATTATTGGAGATAAAAATATATGTAGCAAATTTATGTGTTCAAAAATGTTTAAACTTCTGTGTCTGCCGCACTACGCACCAATAGAACGACAAATACAACAATAATAGAATAGAATTTATTGAATTGAACTCGTTACTAGATAAAGCTATATAAAATAACTTTTACCTCTGTATCAATAGCTAGTATTGTTGTTGTAACTTTAGGTTTTCGTTGTTGTATAATTTGTATATAAACTGCGACCTTAGCCACAGCCTACGGTTTGTTAGTTTAGTACCAATTGAATCTCAGTAAGGCACGATTGCGGTAGCACAGGTGGTCCGTTCAAGTGTGCACACAGCTTTACGATTTATCGTTATAACTTCAACAGTTTCAAGATAATTACTTACGCCTGCACTGTAAAATGTTCCTAAGGGAAAATTCTGTGTTCAATTTGCTGTCTGGTATACTTATAAAACATAGGCGCTTAGGTACTTACTTGAGGGGCTGGATATCGCTTTGTAGAATGTTGTAGGTAGTTATACCACCTTCTGGCCTGTACCTACACCTATTAATGTATTCTATGCTTCTGTTGAGATAGTGATAAAAAGCTCGTCAGTCGATTTATTTACAGTTAAAGATGTTTTATACATAATGTGACCTGTTAGGCCCAGCCTAAGACGCTTCGAAAATAATGTGAAAGTGTGATGGCGCTTTTCTTGAAATTCGGATGACGTAACGACACAAATTCCTATTAGTACAGGAATTCTATTTTTTTGAGACAAACTAATTTATAAAGTTTTGAAACTTTGGTGACATATACCTTTGGGTGTGGTGTTCAAGATCCACCACTCTCCCCTCCTCCCCACCCGCTGCTACACCCCCCCCCCCTCACTGTCAAGTTTGTCCGCGTTAACAGTTTTTTCACTTTTTTGGGAAAACTATATAAGATATGAAAAAAGTGTGAAAGGCAAAAAGGCTCTCCATTAAATTCTAAACAAAAATGTCTTATATTTTATTTTGATAGGTTTGATGATTTTCAAGCTGTAGCCCGTTTGGTATTGGAAAACTTGACAATCTATGGGTATAATAAAATTGCGACTGAGCGATGTTTGTTTTGGAAGATATTAAAAAAAGAAATTCTATGGGTACCTATTGAAACAATTGAGCTTATTTTTATGTTTTTTATGGTTGTGTGTTTGTTTGTTTGTCTGTTTTTCCTTTGTCTACATGATTGTGGCAATTGGCGCGTGAATCTCAAAAGGATTTCACGCCGCGCCTTCGCTGCATTTTATCGATGTGCGTTACACATGTCTTTGCAATATTCTTTTGTCTTGTCCTAGATGCGAAGATGGTGGAGGCGGCGCGGCGACAACCGGCGGCGGTCGGGCGGCGTCGCTGCGGCTCGCCAACGGGCGCGTGGCGACACAGTCAGCGGAGCAGCTGCCACATTCGCCGGCGGATTGCGCCTCCGTGCGCATCTCCATCGACAACACCAACACCTGCTGCACAGATTCCCTGGTCACCGCGCTCGATGACGAAACCTTGCTGCTAGGTGAGTTCTGTTAGTATCACGACCATTTCTATCTATTTATTAGCACTAGAAAACACAAATTAGAGAAATTGGTACTTGATTATTTGGTAATTAGGCACTAGGTAACATAAGGATTGAAAACTAAACGGTTCACTGTGATGTGTGAACATGTCATTGCTCCAGGCTGTTCGACTGTCCGTATGTCACGGACATTGCTTTGAAACCGCAGTAGAAAATTTTTATTGAATAAATATCGGCACATCATATTTTTCTCTTGAACCTGCTAACTCTTGTATCGTAGGCGAGTGTTTGCCACAACACAAATGTTGCCATACTTTACTTATATTCATTACCTCTCCAGAAAACACAAGAACACACAAGAAGCCAATTTCTAAAACAATTAGAGTCCACCGACATTAAATTTGCAAAGCTAACGCCATGTTCACGTTTGGTTGTTCAAATATTCATGACAACACCTACCCTTTCTTGTTCAAGCAGCCGAAAAGAGACTAAACACTGACGTCACTCTGTTGTACTAAGGGGATTACTTTGTAGGCATTTCGTGGCTGGAGAATTTGAAATCTAAATTAATATAACAGTACTTAAGATTGTTTGTCAGTTAATATTCGTACTAACGCGGTCTAATCGGATCGGGCTGGCACTATTCTTGCTGGCTTAAAAAAATTACTTCCAGATTTGCTAACGCAGTGTTATTTGCATATGATAATAACTTTAGGGCATGTAGGAACTCTATGGTTAATAAAACCCGGCCAAATGCAAGGCGTACTCCCGCACGAAGGGTTTTGTTCCATTGTCGCAAAAAAATCAAGTTTGTTGGATAGGAGCTCCACTTAAAGTAAAAATGTATACTTATTTTATTGGTTTTAGTATTCGTTGTTGTTGTGTTGGCGGCAACAGATATATATTTTCCTGCGAACATTTATACTGTCTAGCAATCGCGATTTATAAGATACAGCCTGGTGACAGACAGTCAGACGGATCGTGGCGTCTTAGTAAAAGGATCACATTCTTACTATTTAGGTACGGAACCCTAAAAACTAAATCAGGCTCGCGCAAGTAAGTTATGGTGAAATTTTCTTCCGAACGTAGGTATACCTGGCTAGGTAGTATAGGAAGATAAGGTTGTATAAGGCAGGTTAGGGCGCTCGTTGCGGCTCGCCGAGAACACTCGTATGCACTCCGATGCGGTAGGCCGTAGCAGCCACTAAGACATGCTCAACTCTGTTTTCCTACCTTCACCCACGCCCAAGTCACGACTCTCGATAGCTATACCTATCTACATAGCCTTTAGCGAATCCCGGCCGAGTGCACACCTTTATGTGCGCTATTAACATCGCTCTTACGGTGTGGAGATAATTTGTAGAGAATCTCACGGTAGTCACGTACACTGGCCTAATTATAAGGCCATGTACGGAAAACGCTTAGCGAAAACTTTAAAACTTTTAAAGTATCCTTTAGGCAAGCGAGTTGCATATTTAATAGACCGTATCATTATAAACGCTTACCTATTGATACGTTCATACTATACATACATAAATAACCACTCAAATAAAACAACCACTTATACTAACAAAAAAACTACATTGAAATCGGTTCATCCGTTCATCGTTTAGCTACGACGAACGGATGAACCGATTTCAATGTTCAACGCCACAGCCAGATACATAGACAGACAGACAGACACGTCAAACTTATAACACCCATCTTTTTCCGTCGGGGGTTAAAAATAGCTTCTTTCGTTTGGGAGTTACGATGCCTTAAGAACGTGGCGACTGTTTCCATTTCCATACAAACTTAATACCAAAATAAAATATTTTGGTATTAATTCATTCAAATAAAACGGAGAAACATTTTCAATGAAAAAAAGTTTCTCCGTTTTATTTTATTTCGAATGAATATTCACCGCAAGGTTTTCCTTGCGGTGGGGACCCTTTAAAAGTAAAATCTTAATCCGAATAATATTGATATTAAGGTAGAAAACTAAATTTTTTATAATTTATTTTGGTATTAAGTTTGTATGGAAATGGTAACAGTCACCACGTTCTTAAACACCTCAAACTTATTTAAATCACGTTTGCCATCGGATAGGTAGGTGCACGAAAAACAACAACAAATTAAACTTCCTAAAATAACTTCCTCAATACTTACTGTAAATTTGTTTTTAATCAACATTGAATTGAAAAACTAGTTATTCAATTCAATTCAAAAAGTAATTATTCAATTTGAACTAAATAGATCCTACCCAATGCCTACAGACAAATGGAAACGATCGTTTTGTAGTTGTAAAAATGTAATTAATACATGACAGAAGGACGACTGTTAGCGTCACTGTCCACGGCAGCGTCGCTGCAAAATACGCCTATACGCCTGTGCAGCCTAGGCTGCACGGGCGTACGAAACCCCATCAACGAGGCGCGTCCCCATACGATTTTGTGACGCCCGTGCACCCTGGGCTGCACGGGCGTACTAAAACAGTACGCCGGGCTGTATTGGATGCACGCGACCGTTTTCAATTATGTCGTCGAACGTTGAAGACGTTGTTTTGGCATACAACTATGTATACATAGTTTAGCTAGCTAATCTTAGTTTAGCTTAGCTAAGCTAAGCTAGCTAAACTAAACTAAGCTAGCTAAGTAAGCTAAGCTAAGCTAAGCTAAGCTAAGCTAAGCTGAGCTACGCTGAGCTAAGCTAAGCTGGCAAAACTAAGCTAAGCTAGCTAAGTAAGCTAAGCTAAGCTAAGCTGGCAAAACTAAGCTAAGCTGGCAAAACTAAGCTAAGCTAGCTAAGTAAGCTAAGCTAAGCTAGCTAAGTAAGCTAAGCTAAGCTACGCTAAGCTACGCTAAGCTACGCTAAGCTACGCTACGCTAAGATAAGCTAGCTAAGCTAGCTACGCCACGCTAAGCTAAGTAGCTAAGCTAGCTAAGCCAGCTAGCTATAATATATAAAACTTATACAGGGTGTTTCGACGAGGGGGTATTAAGCCGAAAGGGGGTTGTTCTAGAGGTCTAGGCGAACAACTTTTATTCTACGACTTTTGGAAATTCGAACTTTTTTTTCGAAAATTTTAAAGTTGTATCACTTATATAATATACTAGCTGACCCGACAGACGTTGTCCTGTCGTTTAGTATAAAAAAAATAAAATTCATCAAAATCGGTTTAGCATTTGTTCTTTCATAAGAACCTTCTCCTGACAATAGCAAACACAAAAAAAAGAATTATCGAAATCGGTCCAGCCGTTCACGCGTGATGTCGTGACAACGGAAAACGTTTCATCTATACTAATATTATAAAGCGGAAGAGTTTGTTTGTTTTTTTGTTTGTTTGTTTGTTTGAACGCGCTAATCTCAGGAACCACTGGTCGGATTTCAAAAATTCTTTCGGTGTTGGATAGTCCATTTATTGAGGATGGCTATAGGCTATATTATATTTTCTAAAAAAATAGGGATCCTTACTAAAAGTCCAATAATGTAACACAAGGTGTGAAAAAAATGACCCTTAAATTCCTTACAGCGCGTGCGCTGCGAAAACTATTGGATATAGAACCAAACTATGTACTACAACTTTGTAGAACATGTAATTGTCTACCAAAAACATCGCGACACCATATGTCTAACTATTGTAGTTATCTCACAATAAGTGTTTTTGTAATTTTTGTAAATAATTAAAATGCCGTCGCTTTAATAACCTTTTATTTTGTTTCTTGGTATTAATCCTTATCAAAATAAACTACTTCATATTCAAGCCGAATTCAATTCCTTTCTAGGAACTTTTGAATTATTTAATTCGTACATTTCATTCAAAAGATATCGCGATATTAAAAATGTAAGTATGTTGCAACCAAATAAGTATTAAGTATTGCGCGCGCATGTATGAGCGCGGTCGGCTCCTTGCAAAGCTTTTGTGCTCAGCGATACTTTTTAATATTTCTTTTTTAGGGTTCCGTACCCAAAGGGTAAAAACGAAACCCCATTACTGAGACTTCGCTGTCTGTCTGTCTGTCTGTCCCTCTGTCCGTCTGTCCGTCTGTCACCAGGCTGTATCTCATGAACCGTTATAGCTAGACGGTTGACATTTTCACAGAAGATCTATTTCGGTAGCCGCTATAACAACAAATACTAAAAACAAAATAAAACAAAAATTTAAGAGGGGCTCCCATACAACAAACGTCTTTTTTAGTTATTGTTATCAATTTCCGTATCTAATTGGATTTTGTATTATATCATTTTTGTACAGATGTTATAAGTACAGAATAATAAATAAACAAATCTAGCTGTGTAGTCCCGACATTAGCTGTGTAGCCCCGGCATAGAATAGGGTATCTCATTCCGTGGGTGTCGTAAAGGCGACTAAGGGATCTGAGGGAGATTAGCTAACCTTAAGTACTCCCCGCGCGGTGGCGGATAAACTGCTTGACCCCTAAGAGGGTTGGTGTCAGGCAGGCGGCCGGCCGTAAAAACATTGCCAAATCTAAGTGCAGCAGGTATGGTCAATGATGACTTACCGACTACGCTGACCCCAAATAAAAAAAAAACAATTTCGGGTTTAGCGGACCCCGGGCTCCCGAGAGGGATGCAACCGGGAACATCGCTCAGATGAGAAAAAATAAATAAACAAATCCTGAAAGTCACTTTTCTACGCGGACGAAGTCGCGGGCACTGCTAGTTTTTATATATAAGAAGAAGAAGATATGCACGCACGGTGCTGCAAATGTCGCGTGCACCCCGAGCTGCAAAATACGCCTACACTCGGCGTATGCCATGCAGCACGGCAGGCGCGGCGTATTTTGCAGCTCGGGCGACATTTGCAGCGCACCGACGTGCATGCAAGCTGCACGTCGGTGCACCCCGAGCTGCAAATGACGCTGCCGTGAACGGTGTCCAGGCGTATTTTGCAGCGCGTGGTGCACGCGACATTTGCAGCCGCCGTGGACACACTTTCGTGATTTTGTATGAAAACTGCATGCAAGCTGCACGTCGGTGCACCCCGAGCTGCAAATGACGCGTACGCTACGCTGCCGTGGACGGTGACGCTTAGACTGGCAAAAGTAAACATTATCTCACCATGGATCTCTTTGAGGTTAACTAACTAGGTACTACAACTAAAATGGGTTAGTCTAACTTAGCTCGCTACTTTTTCAGTAGTTTTAAATTGCGTGAAGGATTAGCTAACATACTTTTACTTGGTTTACTTCCTGACTTTACTTATTTATTTACTAACTTACACATAAACTTTATAATTTTAATAGGATATTCTATAAGTAGGTACTAAAACTTGATCAAGTATTAGTCAACAACAGCTAAAAACCTCGGGAAACTGTCAGTCAAATCATAAGAATTCAATTTTATAAGAAACGTTTGGACGTTTATGTAGAAAATTCAACTCTGTTCTACCTCCGTCAGCTTTTTAAATCAAATAAATCAATGGGGTTATAAACTAAAAGGTCGAGGCAGGTGGCGCTAGTGTGGCACGGCCAGATTCCGCCAAACTTCAACTGTGATTGCATGTGTCTTTAGCAATTTTATGAATTAAAATGTATTCAACGTGGAGTATAATCCAATTAAAAGGGGAGCTGAGAAAAAGGAATGCGTCTACTAGCGGAAAAAAAGCTGCTTTGACTGAAAGGTTAGTAAAAAAGTGCATTTTAGTGTTTGTTTGTTATGTTTTACAAAAAGGCTTTGTACTGATTTATATGTTGAAAATATGTAAAAACCCTTTTGTAAAAAGTACCTACATGTTGAGATAAGTATACGTGCTTATTTTCGGGGTCGTACGACTTGTAATTTTTATGATTTTATTAAAAATAAGTCTTTGTTTACAAATGGTTGACAAGGGTATTTTTTTCATGGATTTTCTATGTTCTTGTTTTAGGCTAGAGGCGTACGACAGAAACAGTATTATTGGAGTCGAAGAGGAACTCGATGACGAAATTCCTGAGTTTCCTGATATAAGTCACTTTGGAGATGTTAACGCTAGCACCAATTTACCACCGCTCGGCTATCCAAACACCACATCCAAGAGTTTGCGGAGAGGTTTAAAGTACCTACCACCCAAAGGTCGTCTGTTATATGAAAGCAGAAGTTTGGTTACTCTTCGTGTTGCCTTTGAAGGAAACTATGCCTACTTTCATGTGCAATGCAAAGCACAAATGAAGAAACTACTTTACATAGTTTTATTGAAAATAGATTGAAATGGCACTATAGAAGTCAGTTATTGTGAATGTGCCGCTGGAAGTGGTTTGTAGTACATTGTAAGCACATCTGTTTGTGTAAAGTTTGGTGTAAATCTGTTGCCCGGTCCGGCCTAGCTGACGGACACGATCTAAGCATAGTTAATAATAAATATTAGTCTAACTTTGCTATCTAGAGTATGTGTACACAGGAACGTTTTGATACCCTTTTTAATTTTAGATTTTGATAAGACAGTAGTTTCACAGTAACTTTTGAACACATTAGAATGACAAATCACAAAAACATCTCAGTCAATCCTGAAGAAGAGACATGTAAAGGTCTCAAAATGTTGAGCGTTGAAACAATGCCTTAAGTAATAAAATAAACACCATGTGATTATAACCGAAAAATGTCTTTAATTTATAAGTAAAATCTCCTTCATTTCATAATATTTTCTCTAAAGTTGCAGCATTTATTATTTTCGGTTTGTATTCTGCTAGGTCCAGGTGCTGTATCTAAGCACTGTCTCCTTCTGCTTCTTTCTAGACGTCTGTTTAACCGTTATTGGTCTTCTGGCTTTATTTCGGTAATTACTTTGGTAAAAGAAAATATAGAAGGAACTGCTGTTTTCCTCAATACTTTTTATTTATTTTCATCACCTGAATGAATGAGAAAATGTGGATAAGGTAAGATAAGGACCCTAATTTACACAAAGCTTGGCATGAGAGAAACGTCTGTGATGATCACTGATCGATGATCATTGATGATAGGTGGAAAATACTGTAAAAACTAAGGAATGGTCTATTCCTAAGAGAATATACATTCTCATACAGACTATCGTTACAATAGTAAACTATTATAACCTTTGATCAATAGGTAGGTACCTACACTAGTAGTTTTAAGAAAGGAAACGTCTTACCTGTGTAGGAATTTCTCTCAAAAAAATCATTAGGTTTAAAATGGGGAGCACATAACCTTAAATAGTTACTAGGTCGATTTTTCTCCTCATAGCTTTTATCCACTGTTTTTTTCTTTTGGCATCTTTGGGGAATAAATGATTTGCTATGTTTTTACAATCCACAGCTGAACAAAGCGTCATTTTGTAAAATTATCACAAAATAACCATGTTTGTTTACGAAAAAACTATGAAGGTGTCAAATAAAGGCAGACGTGCTACAGTAGCGCCATCTGAAGTGAGCAAATGGCAGTTTTTAACCTAATTGAAGTGAAACGAACTCCTTGGGAACATTCTAGAGCGAACGCAATACACAGGTCAATGGTTTTCAAACTATGTTAGCTACAATCGGTAGGTAGGTATATACTGGAGAACAATTGTTAGTAAACCTCCTTATCGCGTCACAGGAGCCTACTCCGGATTGGCGAATGTCCCATACTTTCGGACCGTGGTTGAGTTCTAGGACAAATCGGTTTCTTTCTGATGTTTTCCTTCACCGTAAGAGCAATGTTAATAGCGTACACAAAGGATCGTGTTGGTCTATTGGTAGATACCCCGACTTTCATCTGAGGGCTGTGGGTTCGAATCCTAGCCGTCTGTGCACCAATGTCTTTTTCTTAAATAAAAAAATATTTTAGTTAATTAGATGGGTAAGTTAATTAAGCTACAATAATTTCTTTAGAAAATTAAGATGGTTTAGTGCTACAGTTACAGTAGGTACGTAAATACCTAATACCCTGTAGTAGTAAATAGAAGAATTATCTATAGTGGTAATATATTTCATGACAGCTAGTTAGAAGAGACATAAATTATAGAGCTACAAATATTAACTCAGTTATTTTCTCAGAGCACTAAGCTATTAGAACTGGCTGCTGATTCAACGCAAATAAATAAATCTTTTGGCATACGATTTTCTATTACTTGATATATTATGTCTATAATTCTAGTATATCCAGAGGTTTAGCTTCTTTCATAATTCAGAAATATCGAATTAAAAGGGTATTAATATAGACCGTTTATATTACTTATATACACAGTGCGAGTTAGCGTGCGAGATATCACCAAACTAGTAGACTATCGATTAAGCAGTAACTAGCACAATCAGTAGCTTCTCATCATTATTATTAGAACTACGGGTGTAGCGGTCGAACGCGACCACGGTCGTTGTAACCCCTTTGCCGGTACGTTGAGGTATTAAAAACAATGATTATCTACAATCCGATCTCGACCCGTGGTTCTAATAAGGACGGAAATCGTGTTAGTTTACAGTGAGCTACTGCTACTCGTACGCCAGTAGCTCGGCTTGTTTCAGCTGTCATGTAGTATCTAATACCTAAAGAGCTCTCACGCGTACTCTCAACAAAGCGAAGTCCGTTAATTACTAGACCAAAAGGAAAAACAAAATAGCTATAGCACCCTCAAATTCACCCTAATAGTTGGTTGCGCTGAGATTAGATGTAAAGGCATAACTTAAAATATTAAACAAATAAAATGGTATAAGTTAACTAGTTCTGAATGTGTATAATAAATAATAATGATGTTAAGGTTTTATTATAGGCATGTTACATGCAATGTGTTTAGATAAGGTGATATTATGTTCGCGCATGGTCCGGCGCGTTGCTGCGAGATCGGCAACCCTCTTGGCTCTTGCTTGCAGTCGTTTGCCGCGCACACTCGCGCTATGACATGCGCTGTGATATCGCAAACCAAGCTCACCGCGAACTAAGCTTCGTAGTTCCCACGCGTTCGTCATTCTCTCGAGTGCAGTGTTCATTACAGTTCAGGAAGAACTAGTGTTTTCATAACCCGTGGATAAAAACAAAAATGATGGAAATCGAATTTCGACACGTTCGTAACAAAGTTTCAGTGTAAAGCTTTTAAATGTTGTAAATGTTTGTTTGGAGCTTCGAACCTAACATGCTATATCGTTTTTGAGAATACAAGGAAGTTTAGGTAATTCAGTTTTATTTATTTAAACAGCTAGTTTAGTGAATGAGGAAATTGTAAAACGAATTGTATGCGAGTTATTACTTTGGGCAGTTAAATTGGAAGCTGAAATTACTGCCTGCATTTTGAAAACTTCATCAATTTTAAATATTTTACAGTCACGTTTCAATGCAAAATAAAAATGTTAACGGTGACACACAGTCTGAATATTAATAGTGAATTCACAATGGACATGACAACTTAACCTATACTGGGTTATTGGCTCTCATAATATGCAAATGCAGAGGATGCAGTATTATTTAACGAGAATAAAAACTATAGAGCAAAAATATTTGCGTACTTACTTACTTATGGAGTTTTCTTCTTACTAAAGTTTTCGTACGTTTCTCGATAAAATATAAATTAAAAAAACAAATTGAAATGAATTTCTAAAAATCTAGATTTATTCAAAGGCGTTTTTTGAAGTTGGTGTTTGTTTTCATGTTACACGAATATAATACGTTTAAGTTACCTTATTTTGAAAACACTGCATAGTCACCACAGTGCATGTTTGATAAGAAATGTTTAACATAAACGCCGTGAAGAATATCAAAAATATTACCTAGGTTACCACATAACTTTTTTAAAGTCAGTTTTAAATGGGTTCGTGAAGTGGTAGTTGAAAATTTTGGAATTTGTATACCTAGTATTGTTCCAAATCACTGACTTTCTACCTACCGAGCTCGTTGTTTGCATTATATGAGTCCAAGACCCAATAATTTTTAATAGGTACCTACCTACTGAAATTTTAATGTCATTGTTTCACATAATTTTTCTCTTGATTGCCTTTAACTGATGGATATTTTTATTAATTAAATACTAAATAATTACTTATGATTAGGTATATTGAAGTAGATGATAGATAGGTAGGTACTAACAAAATGTAGTGCTTGTATTTGTTTCGGGCAAGCCATAATGTAAATATTGTAAAATATGGGTGAGCAATGCAATAGTAGTATAAGTAGCAAGTGATGTTATAATAAGTGCATGTGTTATACAAATATAGCTCCTAACACTACCTATACAATTAAGTTAAACAAGTTTTTATGAGGACAAATCCTAATAATAGTTCCAAACATTATTTCTTAAAGTGTTTACCACACTTAGGAATTACCTACTGCTTTTAAAGAAATGCCTTCGAAAACCCGCCGGCGCGGCGGAGTCCCGTCGGGTACTATAATTTTTAAAAGCCTTTTCTTCAAAAGCAATATAATAGTTACACTCGTACTTTGTTTTATTTTTATTTACAGATTTATCTAGTGTGGGTGCCGCCGATAAACTATTGTGGTACCCTCATTTTTTTTTTTTTCTTTTTTTTTTTTTTTACGTGGAGAAATGCGCGCGCATACTGCACTACCACGGGGAGGTAGTGCAGTTATGTGGGACTCCAACCCACTAAAACTCCACGGTCCACCTCCTCTACCGCTAATGGCGGGAAACACGGGCACGCTCTCGCATTCATCTGTGTAACCTGCCACGGCCGTCCGTCACCAAACCCTCCTCAGGGGGAACGCCCCCATCACCGGCGCACCAGGGGACGTGGCACGCCGTGACCACCTCGGGAACCAAAGCACGTGGGTGCCAGACGACCCCGTGTCTGGACACCCCTGGTAATCCTGCGACGGGTCAGGTCTGTGGTCCCGTCGCCAACCACTTTTCGGCTGCAGAGGATAGGGAGAGCGGCAACGACACACCGTCACTCCTCTTCCCCTGCAGCCCCACCGCGTCCGCCATCAAAACGGTGGCGACCCCGCCAAGGCCGCGGAAGGTAGGGAGAGCGGCAAAAGCACACCGACACTCCTCTCCCGCCGCGGCCTCCCAACTCTCAGCCGCAATACCTCCCATACGGCATTGCGGCCCGCCTCAGTTGCGTGGCGCCCATACACCACGCAGCCTACTGGCCGCTTCATCGTTGGCTTTGCCCTAAAGCCCTGATGAGCGGCCCCTCCTCAGGTTCCTTTTCGCTTCACCGTGGGTGACCAAGCCACGGTTACTAAGCCCCCACGCCACGACAAGGCGGGAACCCTTCGGGGGGGGGTGGTACCCGAATAGAATATTAAAAAACAAATCAGCTAACAATACCTAGGTTAAATAGATCTTAAGATTTAGCCGTTAATTATCGTTGTATGGTTTGTTTGCTGTAAATATTTTTTTTTTTTTTTTTTTTTTTTCAAACAACGATCTGGCGTTTTGGTTCTTTGTATTTGATTTTTTTTCTTTATGCAGGTGTGTCCCACCCAAATCTATACTAATATTATAAAGCGGAAGAGTTTGTTTTTTTGAATGCGCTAATTTCAGGAACCACTGGTCCGATTTGAAAAATTCTTTCGGTGTTGGATAGTCCATTTATTGAGGAAGGCTATAGGCCTCTTATATATTTTTGATCCCGATATTCCCACGGGATCGGGACTTATGCGGGTGCGGTAAATAATTTAAAACACAAACATCAAGTGTTATAAAGAAGTTTCTGAATTATTAGATTCTATTATATTGTTAAGAGCTGATATCTCAACAACCCAAGAAAATATTTACAAAAAAAGTAAAACTCTTTTTAAGTGTTAGTATTAAAATGTAATGGAGTTACTTACCTAATTTATTTAATTGAAGTGACGGGTTAACAGCCGTTTATCAAACTGGTTCAAAGACAAATTCCCCAATTGTATTTTTCAACTTATTTAATTTATCGGGGACTGAAGAATCCGGTTCCAACTACGACATTCGAGCAAACAAAGAGATGAAATATCTTGGTTTCAGACACAATGTCTTCGTTATGACTGGTTGTGCAAACCGAACGTGACTTTTGACATTTTTAAATCACCAAGAATCGTATGAACAGTGCTAAGATAACCAAAAACTTTTCCGAAAATATCTCATTACCTACTTCCCCTTTACACACGGGCACTGAAAATCATTAGTAGGTATCTATTTTAGTCATACGTCCGGTGAGTCCTGGACTATAGACTCTTCGAACTTGCTAAATGCTAAATTGTACATTACTTGAATCAGAATGGGTCACAAATACGTCGCGCCGCAATAATACTACAAAGACTTTTGAATCATCTGCCGCAGAACCAGTTTTAAGCCCGACCATACTGTAATGCTTTTCCTAACAAGATTTTTCCTATATTTTAATGGCTGGCTGCTTTCTTTTTACTTACGCTTTGAAAGATTGGGCGGAAGGAAGTCGTTCCTGTGTCGTCCACTTACTTTAATCCTGACCAACATACATTGCATATTAAATTTACGTAAGCCCGTTAAATAACTAATACCTAATTTCTGAAGTAGGTAAATCTTCATAAGGTTTCAAGAAAAAACATGTTTGTGTACCTACATAATCTTATAACCAAACCGAATTCACTGAAGTAGGCCTATATTAGGCGTTTTATTCTGTTTGTCTACCTATATACCTGCCTATATAGTTTGTGAAGAGACAGCTGGACGAAAATAGCAAAACTTTGATTTACACTTCTATAAACCGAGCGAGCGTCCACCGCCAACTGACTTAGTTTGCATAGCATACATGTGCAAACTATGATAGCTATGCTTACTTGTTTGAAAAACTGGCGAGCTAACTTAGTTTAGAGAGTCTAGGAAGTTTATTACAAAATACAAATACATTTATTGTCAGAAAAAACTTAACACAATGGATTAACTTAACACAACACGAGGCTGTATGAAGCACATGAAGCTGTATTGCGGGTAACCGGCATTACAAAAGCTTCACAAAAAAATAAATGCTCGGGTCTACGGATTTTGTATCAAAAGATTGTGTTTAAAAGTTTAAACGAGGGATAAATAAATATTGCACGACGTTATACACAGCGCAGTCTAGCCCCAAACTAAGCACTAGGTTTGTACTATGAGTACTAGACAAGGGATATACTACATATCATACTTTTTTTTTTGTAAACACATACATATGATAGGTACATAGAATACACCCAGACCAGATACAAATATTTATTTTTAAGCATAAATACTTGCACCCGAAGGGAATTTTAGGCATGTTTTAGGTATGTGATTTATCTACTCTGTGACTGAAGATGGAACAGTACAAAGTTCGTTTTGACTTAGGTACTGTTCTTAGATACGTTCCTTGTAGGTACCACACACTGTAGCCCGGGTCTAAAAGAATATAGCTACGGTATAACCGTCGTGAAAGGTGACCAAAACGTGACTTCGACCGCGGTTTGTTACACACCGGTGTAAGTTGCCAAGCGGACTCGTCCGTCGTCCGATACGTAAACCGGTGCAGGCTCTATGGAAAACGGGTCGGATCTTCTTCTACCGTAGTCTTTCTTCTTCCAGATGAGCGTGTTACTTAGACTATAATTTATACTCTACTTCATTCTCTAGACTAGCAAAAGAATTAATTATATATTGGTACTTGTATGTATGCGCTTAGCGATAGGCCTTTAGCACTAAACTCTTTAGAGTAACATTTTCATTTAAAAAATTGTGGGTAGGCACACAACGACGCACCGCCTCCATCGGCGATACTTCATTAGCTTTTTAGTGCTTGGCCTCTTAGCACGCGGCACAAATTATAATATAAAATAAAAACTTAATTAGGAAATTTAAATTCTCTAACCAAGATGTCTAAACGAAAGTCTTCGGATTTAGATGAAATTTTTAATGAATTAAAGAAAATGTGTGAAGTTAAAAGAAGACGCGTGAGGATTTTATCCAGTTCATCGTCGTCGTCGTCCAATGAGGATGCAATACAGTCGCATACACAAGGTAAAGTGTGGCTTGAAAACACACAAATTGTTTTATTTTTTAATTTTTATAGTGTTATAGGCAGTTAAAAGACTGCCTACCTACGAGTACTTACTTCTCTAGTTATAGTTTTTTGAAGATATGTCGGTACCTTCAATTTACGACAAATTTTACCGTTAAAATAAATGACGGTATTTTTCCATAATGCATTGCGGGCAGCTTATAGGGCTGTCTCGTGCTATGTTTTTTCGTGTCGCGGGTAGCTTAGGGGGCTACCTCTCACAATTAACAATATTTTGGCAATCTCTTTATTTTTGGCATACGGTATTGCAGGCAGCTTTTGGGGCTGTTTCTTACCATTTCTGTTAGTGTTGCGGGTAGCTTTTGGAGCTATCTCTCACAAACAATATTTGAGTATGCAATCTCTTTTATTCTCGCATGCGGTATTGCGGGCAGCTTTTGGGGCTGTCCCTTACCATTCTTATGAGTGTTGCGGGTAGCTTTTGGGGCTATCTCTCACAAACAATATTAAAGTATGCAATCTCTTTTACTATCGCATTCGGTATTGCGGGCAGCTTTTGGGGCTGTCTCTTACCATTTTTTGTTAGTGTTGCGGGTAGCTTTTGGGGCTATCTCTCACAAACAACATTTAAGAATGCAATCACCTTTATTCTCGCATACGGTATTGCGGGCAGCTTTTGGGGCTGTCTCTTATCATTTCTGTTCGTGTTGCGGGTAGTTTTTTGGGGCTACACCTTCACTATCTAAAATTATGCTCTTTAAGGGCCAACTTGCTAAAAATATTTAGTATTTCATCATACCAACATTGCGGGCTTGTAGGGCCCACCGCCTAGTCTAATTACATCTACCCTAAAAAATATTACATATATTTATTTTTTATTTTTAGACTGCAATTTAACACGAGAACCTGAGATTTCTGATCCGACTGTCTCGACCGATGTAACCCAATCGAACTCGACCGTCGATGTTTCAGCCCCAGAAGATATCGTAATTGCGGAGTCGGAGGAAAATTACGAATTAGACCAAGACTTATTGGAAATACTGGGCGCTGATCCTTCTGATACTGAGAAGTTTGGTAATAATATTCAAAAAGATGTTGCCATTAGATTTGAACATTTAGTTACTCACGGATTATCTAAGGATGACCGTAAAAATCTAATGGATAAATATTTGATCCCAGCTAATTGTAGACTTATTAGTCCACCAGTCTTAAATCCTGAAGTAAAGGCTGCATTATCAGAATCGACATTAAAACGCGACAAAGTCATAGCGACAAAGCAGGCTCTAATGTCCACTGCTATTTCGGGTCTCGGCGAAGCCATCACCCATATTCTTGCGTCAAAAGAAAAGCAATCCGAGCTTTTACGTATTCTTATGGACATTAGTCGCGCCCTTTGTGATTGTCAACATAATGACACTACTTCACGTAGAAACTTTGTAGTTTTTGCAGTAAAGAAAGATTTAAAAGAATCGCTTCTGAACGCTAAGGTCGATAATTTCCTATTTGGACAGAATTTGTCAGACACTCTTAAGAGTGCTAAAGCTATAAACAAATCTGGTGCAGAACTTAAAGTACCATCGACAGTACCTAAACCGACCACAAGCAAACAAATTGCATCTGGCAGTGGTACAAAAAACTGGAAAGGTTCATACCCACCACGCAAGCAACCAGCAAAAACTTACACCACGACGATATCGGCAACTACGATGAAGAATCAGCGCGCCAACTCATCCAAGCAGTCACAGAATCGGCGTCCAGCTCGCACGACGACGTCTACTCCACACAGCCGCCGTTGAATACTAGTACTTCGAGTTCTCCGGTAAATTATGCTGGTAGACTTGCTCGATTTTATTACCAATGGTCTCTAATAACATCCGATTCCACTATTTTATCTTATATAGAAGGATATAAAATTAATTTTTCACGAGCTGTTGTTCAATATGACACACCTCATAAAAATGCAGTATCGAAAAAAGATGAAGTCATTATTAATGATTTAATTAATGACTTAATTCTTTGTGGCGCCATTTCTAGGTGTGCGCCATGTGAGGGACAATTTATATCAAATATTTTTTTGATCCCAAAACCAAACAGCAAAAATCGTCTTATATTAAATTTAAAAAACTTAAATAAGTTTATCGATACCGAGCACTTCAAGCTCGAGGATTTTAGAACAGCTATTAATTTAATTTCAAAAGACTGTTTTATGGCAAAAATTGATCTGAAAGATGCATATTTTTCTGTTAAAATTCATCCAGATTACAAAAAATATTTACGATTTCAATTTAATGATAACGAGTTATATGAATTTAATGTTTTACCATTTGGCCTTTCCACAGCGCCATATGTTTTTACAAAAGTCATGAAACCTGTTGCCAAACTTCTTCGCACTGCTGGATATTTTTCAACGGTGTATCTTGACGATTGGTTTCTAATAGGCAATTCTTTAAATGAATGCCTAGAGAATGTAGAACAAACCAAAACTTTACTTTTATCGCTAGGTTTCATTATAAATGAAGTTAAAAGTATTTTCACGCCTAGTAATAGTTGTTTGTTTCTTGGCTATAATATTGACTCTAAAAAATTTCAAGTCAGTCTACCCTTGCAAAAAGTTAATGTTATTTGCAAAGCAATTGAAAAAATGTTGACCATAACAAAATGCAAAATCAGGGTATTTGCTAGATTTATTGGCTTACTGGTTTCCGCATGCCCAGCCATAGAATATGGCTGGTTGTATACTAAATCATTTGAACGCGTTAAATATCTTAACCTTATGAAAAATAATAAAAACTACAATGCCTATATGGACATTCCTAAATCTTTATTACCTGATCTTAATTGGTGGAAAGTTTCAATCAAGAAATCAGTTAACAAGATCAAAAAAGATAATTATGACTTAGAAATTTTTACAGATGCCTCAACTACGGGGTGGGGTGCTGTTTGTGGTAGTCAGAAAGCTAGTGGACAATGGTCTCAAAATGAATCGTCTTACCATATTAACTACTTAGAAATTTTGGCTGCATTCTTTGGTTTAAAGTGCTTTGCCAAACATTTAATTAATTGTCATATCTTACTTAGAATCGATAATACAACCGCTATCTCTTACGTGAACCGTATGGGAGGCATACAGTACCCTCATCTTACAGATGTTACAAAAAAGCTCTGGCAATTTTGTGAATGTAGAAACCTATATGTTTACGCATCATATATTAAGTCGATTGATAATGTAGAAGCAGATGCTGAATCCAGACGTATTCATCCAGATATAGAGTGGCAATTGTCCATAAATGCCTTTGACACAATTGTGAATAACTTTGGTAATCCTGAAATTGACCTCTTTGCAAGTAGGTTAAATAAAAAATGTGATGTTTTTGTATTTTGGCATCAGGACCCAGACGCTCATTCCATTAATGCATTTACTATAGATTGGAACAACTTTTATTTTTATGCTTTCCCACCTTTTACCATGATTTTGAAAACGTTACGAAAAATAGTTTCGGATAAGGCCAGGGGTATACTAGTCGTACCTATATGGCAAGCACAACCCTGGTATCCACTTTTTAAAAGTTTAGTAGTTTCTAAGTTATTGGTTTTTAAACCAAGCGAAAATGCAATATTTTGTCCTTATTTCAGCACCAGGAAAATACACAAGCAGATTACCCTGGCTGCAGCAATTTTATCCGGACGGCGTTCTTAAAATGGTTTAATTATTGTAATCGAAACGACGTTGATCACTTTCATGCTTCAACTCCTGATGTTATTTGTTTTCTCACTTTTCTGTTTAAAGAAGGCGCTCAATACGGAAGCCTCAATACTTGTCGTTCCGCCCTTTCGCTGTTGATAGGAGAACATGTAGGAACCGATCAAAATATAAAGCGTTTTTTCAAGGGAATATTCCGGACTCGCCCTCCGCTACCTAAATATGTAACAATGTGGGATACATCCATAGTGTTGAATTTTTTAGAAACACTCTACCCACATGTTGATTTATCACTTGAAATAATCACAAAGAAATTGGCGACGTTACTAGCGTTAGTTACTGCACATCGAGTGCAAACTTTGTCTAAAATTGTCATAGATAATATAATTTTTTCACCAACCAAAGTATCCATTCATATAACTGAATTAATAAAAACCTCTCGAGCAGGTTGTCCACAGCCAATTTTGACATTACCATTTTTCGATGAAAAACCGGCAATATGTCCCGGAAAAGCCTTACAAGATTATTTAAATCAAACAAAATCCTTGAGAGGTAATGAGAAACAGCTTTTCATAGGTTTAAATAAACCACATCGTAGTGTCTCCAGTCAGACTTTAAGTCGTTGGATTCGGGACACGTTGGGTCGTGCTGGTGTTCCGGTGGCGGCATTTAGCGCACACAGTACGCGACATGCCGCTACTTCATCTGCTCACCGTCTAGGTGTGAGCCTCGATGTTATTAGAAAAACAGCTGGCTGGAGTCCTACTTCAAATACCTTTTTCAAGTTCTATAATAGACCACTCAGTAATTGTGAGGATGAATCATTTGGTCGAACGATTATTGATAATGTTTTAGACCTTAGTACAGACGATTAATAATCATTGTTAATTCTTTTTAAACTACTAGAGGTGTTTTTTCTTTTTGTTTGGGCATTAAGATTAAGCCTGTTTATTTTATTTTGAATATACAATTTTTTAACATAAAAAATTATTATTCTTTAACCTTGATTAGATTATTTCACGATAGTCTCTAAATATCTACAAGTACCAATATATAATTAATTCTTTTGCTAGTCTAGAGAATGAAGTTGAGTATAATTAGTGATTAAACGAACTTACCTTAAGTGAAGTTCTATCATAATTATACTCAACTTCATACGAATAGACTAGCAACCCTCCCTGGTTTAGCAATATCAAACCCTACCCTTAATTATCGTGAAATAATTATAAAAGCTCTGAACTAAATGAAGTATCGCCGATGAAGGCGGTGCGTCGTTGTGTGCCTACCCACAATTTTTTAAATGAAAATGTTACTCTAAAGAGTTTAGTGCTAAAGGCCTATCGCTAAGCGCATACATACAAGTACCAATATATAATTAATTCTTTTGCTAGTCTATTCGTATGAAGTTGAGTATAATTATGATAGAACTTCACTTAAGGTAAGTTCGTTTAATCACTAATTATTATCAAGGACTTACCATGATAGTCAAATGCGCATCTTTCGAATATAACACAGTAGGTAATAATCAGGGATACAGATTACAGCCACGTCCTGTCAAATAAAGTAGGTTAATAATTTGTGTTTTTTAAACATAGGATGGCAAAATTGATAAATAATAAGAAAGTTAATACCATTAAACAACAATATCTCGCAACAGGAGGTTTTATAAAATGAAATCGTAAAATAACAGGAAATCCCTGTTGATAAGAATTGATAGTAGGTATATTTGGCAATAGGCTAATACGCAGTTAGCGTTATAATAATTTGATTATAACCTAGGTACTTACTTATTAATTTGTTACGCACATTTGAAAAATAAAACTATCCAAATAGAAATTTCACATCGACTAATGAAGTTAACACGTAATTAATAATATACAAAATTAGCCCACAGTCCTACATATCTATAGACGTGTTCCTTTTTAATAAAATTTGAGTTTATAATATAGCACGCTTATCTAAGATACCTACTTAAATAAAATTGTTAACTTGTATCCCCCTCAAGATCTTGATGGAATTGTATTTATTTTATTTTTATTTGACATGATGTATTAAT
Source organism: Idaea biselata (assembly GCA_958496205.1). Lineage (NCBI taxonomy): Eukaryota > Metazoa > Arthropoda > Insecta > Lepidoptera > Geometridae > Idaea > Idaea biselata. The sequence continues at coordinate 17,622,058 of OY292395.1, forward strand.
ATGGATTTCTATACCGTGTTTAATCTTCTTCTTTTAGTATATATATTTTTACCAAATTTTATATGCGTATTCAGTAGGTCTGAGAATCGGCTACTATCTATAATTTTTAAGGCAAAGCAACGTTTGCCGGGTCAGCTAGTAATTTCTAAATCTAATAAACGTATTTTGATTAATTTGTTGTTGATAATTTTAATAAAATGACATGTATATGTTATAGGCAATGTGTATAATCCGGCATTGTATACAATGCCTAGGCATTGTATAGAATGCCTAGGCATTGTATACATTGCCTAAAACGGTCAGGCAATGTGTATAATACGATTCATTTCATACATTGCCTAGGTATTGTATAAAATGCCCGAAGCGCATCAGGCAATGTGTATAATGAACGACGGCAGCGGTCGCCGAAGCGCCTAATACTATAAATAAAAACATTATTAACATTTATTTCATATACAGTGCGATTTTTATACATCACGCTTTTTTAGGGTTCCGTACCTAAAGGTAAAAACGGGACCCTATTACTGAGACTTCGCTGCCTGTCCGTCCGTCCGTCCGTCCGTCCGTCCGTCCGTCCGTCCGTCCGTCCGTCCGTCCGTCCGTCTGTCCGTCTGTCCGTCTGTCCGTCTGTCCGTCTGTCCGTCTGTCCGTCTGTCCGTCCGCCTTCTTTATCCGCGAGTGTCGCACTTGCCCCGTTTTTTTATTTACAGAATAAGCGCTGCGTGTAATCATGTTCTAACATTAACCTAACCTAACCAAGTCGGGGTGCTCCGTTTAGTTTTTCCGTGCTTTAGATAGTTAGATAGCATCGGGATTTTAACTGTAAATATTTTAATATTAGATACCTATTCGAATACGTACCCCCCCAAACCCCCTGCTAATAAATAAAAGCTTATTTTAAATGAAAACTGTTGGTTTTTTTTTGTATCCTTATCAAATTTCCATATTCAAGTGGTAAGAAATGAACAGGGCTACTTTCTGTAGCAATTTTTTGGTACGGTCAAGTGCACTTAGACCTTTATACTTGCCATTCGATTTTGTCCTAATATCGCAGAAGATAAGAGAGGTGGAAATGTCAAAATGTAAAGCTCTACGTGCACTTGACTGTACGTTGTAAATGTAAATGTTTATCCGAAGGGAACTGCTATGTGAGAAACGCTGTCTACGCAAAAAAACACGTTACATACATTACCTATGCGTCAACCGGAATTCTATACAATGCCTAGGTATTCCATACATTTCCTAGGTAAAGTGTAAAATAGTTTGAACATTCAATATCATTTCACACATTGCCTGGACAACCCCGGCATTCTATACAATACCTAGGAAATGTATAGAATGCCTGCATTATACTCATTGCCTATAACATATACATATTTTTACAAATAAATAACAAGTGAAACATTGAACCATAGAACCACGGATGAGAAAAGAAGACAGCCGTACTGGAACGATTACAACTCTTCTTCCATAATGACTACACCGGCCTACATTTCGAAAGCAGAACGACTCTGCTAATGATATGACTTAGAAGCATGATTGCGATGGAGGCGTGGCGCGAAAACCCTTTGTAACTATCGCCTATTCAATGATGATGTCACAGGAATTTCGCCCTTCCGTTGCGACTAAGTAAGATAATATATAGGCATCGTATTTTATAGCCTAGCTATTTTTTATATTTCACATTGTGAGCAACTTAAGACACTTAGTACTTTGCGTAATAGCAATCACTTATTTCTAAGACTTTCCCTGTACTTTTATGGTTTCTGTTTTGGCAGGAATCCTGCCAATATTATAAATATAAAAGTTTTTGTATTAAGACATGAGACTGTATGTAATGTACGAGTATGTATCACTCGATGGAATGGAACAAACATCGTAATGTAACAAGTAAAAAAAAACATTTTACTGCACAGTTTATAGAGAAGACGACATAAAAACTTTAATTTCAATAATTTTAGCAAATTCTACTTGCTATCAAAGAGATTTATCATTCTACTTAATATTTATATGTATAGGTAGGGGAAATTTTGTGGTTGTGGTTAGAGTCAGTAAACGATTAATTGTTTGTTACTATGTTTGTTACTCCCTCACACAAGAAGTACTGAACGGATTGCGATGAAAGAAGATTATTTTTATCCGATTGACAAGAAAGGGTTCTGTTTTGAATAGGTACGTTAAATATTTTCTTACATCTTGGTTAGATCTGCTACTGCAATGTCTCTAGTAATGCTATTTCCTGCCATCAAATTTGTCAACATACAGGTATTAGGGCTGGAGCGGCCAATTAAAAAGATTTAGCAAAGTTAGAGTTGCAAAATAGTAATTCTAAATATAGATTTTCCAATACGATCTTCAACTTCAATTTGGTGTATGTTACGTACCTCCGGCACAGGTGTGCCCCGCGAATCTCCAAATTGGTATAATCTAACCTTTTACTGCCCATATTGCGTACGCATATTGAGATGAAAATATCCTTTTTATTAGAGCCATATTCTTGTTTATTGTTTTCATATTAATCTTTGAAAAAATTGGAAACCTACTTTCTTTATGTTTTTCATAGGTCGTCTATTTCAAATGATCTAGCTATGCTTATACGAATTTAATAAAACTGTACCTATAAACTGATTAAAACATTTTCTTTATTATCATAAAACTTACACTAACAAAACACAGTTAAAATTAAAAACTAAATTAAAACTAAAACTGATTAAAATAAAACTAAACTAAAAACTAAACTAAATCTAAATCAGCTAAAAACTTGGTGGAGGGAAAAGTGCCCAGAATACTGGCTGCATTGCCCCGTTGTAAACAAATACTTATTTTCTGGGCAAAATACAAGCCAGCATTCCGGTCACCCGATGCCTCCACCAAACGTTTAGCTAGCTCTCTGTACAGCTCCAGAGCGGCCGGCCCCCACGGACCTAAAGTCTCCACCCCAAACGGCACAAATATGTAACCCCTATCTAGATTACTATATTTGTGCCGTTTAAGGTTTTCAGCTTTATCAGCGGCAGCTCCTGCCCGCACCGTGGTCACTGGAAGATGGGAAGGAGCCAGCGTATCCACACAAGTGGCATCCCAAACTAGGGGCCTACCCATCTTCCAAGGAACGAGAGTCATTCCATCGGGTCTCTTGCCGTCGTCCCGTAAAAGTCCGTTAGGTTCTAAAGTTGACGGGACGCCGGCACTGCCGAAGGCCCGACGGATGACATCGTTCAGGCTGGAGTGCCGTGGTATCCTGCCCGCACTCTTTGGGCAGGATAATCCGTGGTGACCGAGCCGGTCTACAGGCTCTCCGCAATCACACCGGTGAGGAGCTGTACAGAAAGCACCTACACGAAGAGATGCGGCCAACCGAAATGTGTTATTGTCTAAAAGATTACCAATATTACGGGATGGTAGCGCCTGTAACCAAAGACCCGATTCCCATCGAGCAACGGCATGTAAACGAGCACGCTCTGCAGAAGAACTTGAAGTATATATCAGGTCATTGAATTCTAACGTGCAGAGCGGCTCGTCCCATTGCCTCTGAGACGAAGGGGCTTTTGGTAACGACTCCGTTGGGCAGACTCTTTTCCAGCTTTCTGTTGCTTCATTTAAATAGTTTAACTGGCAATTTGGACTTATAGGTTCTAAAATTGTGTGTACTAAGCTAGAAGTACTGTATATGGAAGACAAGAAAGCTGGCAAAGATACACTAGAAATTTTGCGAATACCGAGACCTCCAAATCTTATTGGCAGTGAGGCTTGCTGCCAAGCGCGATCGTCTAAAGAAGTGTTTAAAATGGTGGTGAGTGTATCTCTTATGATGTTGTCAAGCTGTTGTATAAGCAAGGGATGTTTCCAAAGCTGACAACATCTAAGAGAATACATGAATTTTGGCACGAAAAGACAATATCTTATTATAAAAAAAGCCACATGCATGTTAATTTTTTGGAGGCGTTCCGAAACAGAAAGAAAATTTTGAATTTTTTCTTCTATGAAATCTTTTAGCGATTCGTCTAGAATCGGTGATCCTAGGAGGCGAAGTGATTGGTTATTTAGTAATGTTATATTTGGTACAATTTTGTTAAAAAGGGTTAATGCGGTATTTTGAATCAATTGGTTAGGAACAAAAATTTCACATTTTGAAGAATTTAAAGTAAGTCCTAATTATTTAAATTCCGAGATAATTAATTTTAGATCATTGTATACCGAGTTGATATCGCCTCCTATAGTTCCGTCATCTAGGTACCACACGTTGAATTTTGACTCTAACTTTTTAATGGTCGGATGAATTGCTAGACTAAAAAGAGCCGGCCCAAGGGGGTCACCTTGTTGGCACCCTACTTCCGAAAGAATGAGGTTGTTTTTGTAAGTTAATTTTGTAGGTTTGCCGTAACATTGCCAAATAAAACCAAACGCACTAGGAATTTTTTCTTTAACTTGATTGAGAAGAAAACTTCTGTCAACAGAGTTGAAAGCGTTCTTTACATCAACCTTTACCAACACTTCACATTTATTGTGGAAAAGTGACGTTCTCAAGGCATGTACCGCAGCCTCGCAGCCACCGCGAGATCCGAAACCCAACTGTATGGGTTGGAAATCCTTACAGAGGGTTTCCTTTAGACTCTTGCAACAGATTTTTGCTGCGAGACGACGGTAAACAGTACCTACAGCTATGGGCCTTATACCCCCATCCTTTTTGAGGAGGGCGCACAAATTGGCTCCATAGAGAACGTCTATGATGTTTTCATTAACCTTGCCTCCAAGCATCATGTTCACAAATGCGGTTAGCTCCTTTAGCAGGGCGTCCCTGGCTTCGCCACATGTCACACTCAAAAGGTCTTTTAAGTGTTGTGGCGTTAGCGAGTCGAGGCCGCCCGCTGAGCCACTCGGAAAAGATGAAATAGCCGATAGTATCTCAGGCGGAGCAGCACTCATGGGATCTTCGTCGATTCCTGAAGGCAAGGCTGTAAAGTGATGTGTTGGTGAAGGTGGATGTTTTTCCCTAAGAGCCAACAAGGTCTCCGTATTATTTGGTGCACTTGTGTCACTGGAAAATAATAACCGGGCTGATCCTCTGATGTCTCCTTCGGCCATCTTATCCTCAACGAGCTTGAAAGAGATTTCACCTTTTTCAATATTGGCCCGGGGATGAGGATAACTTACCGAAGTGAAATCAGGGATTGAGTCACTATTTCGTATACAATTTTGTTTAATTTTATTTGTTAGGGATTCTGTTTCCAAAATATTCTTCGAGACGTGTAATATTCTGAAAGGGAAAGTGAGTAAGTGCTCCCAAGCTTCAACTGAATTGTTTTTTATTACGTTTTGTAGGTCACGCGTAAGGCATTTTGCAACACTAATGCGTGCGCCACGCGGAATCCTTTTAACTACAGGCAAGGTGCACTTAAACGTAGAAAGGGATTCCCAAAAAGAAGTTGAATTTAAACCATTAAAATTTTGTGCCGAACGATGTATTTTACTTATATGAATTTTGAGGCCACGATTACCATTAAAAAAACGAGAGCACTTATCACACTTAACCCTGTTTTCCTGTGACACATAATTTAGAACATTTCGGTTTGTCGCATCTTGTTGAGTCGGTCGGTCGGTCGGTGGGGGTGCAGATGTAGAAAGAGCAGATTCAATAAGAACAGAGAGCCTCTCAGGCTCCGCACAACTCCCAGGCGGTGTCTGAAGCTGCGCCACGTAGTGGTCGTCGTCGTCTTCGCTGGAGTCCGGAGGCGTCCTGAATACATCTCCATCTCCAGATGACGACGAGCTAGGGGTCGGAGATGGACATGGAATGGTTTTTGCTATAAATATATTGTTGAATCTTTCTTGGATATTTTTATGTTTGACATTTTGATATTTTTACCTATAAACTAAAATCAGTCTACCTAAGTAATAAAATGAAACAATATCCTGATAATAATTTAATGGTCTTAAAATCGTTAGCGGTTCACGATAGGATAGTTTGTAAAGATTTTGTTTGTTTGTTCGTTTTCTATTTGTTAGTGATGTTCGTCTTACTCAAATGTATATTTGACCCCTAATCAATCACAGAATAGGCAATATCACAGAGAGATTTGAAACGCTACGGCGACGCTCCTTCCGCCGCGACTTTCAGTGCTCGTACAGCCTTATCATAAGTATTGTAAATATCTCTGGTTCATTTTCAAGATCTTATTCACGATTTTTATACTATATTTATGGAATTTAGCCTTATCACGTAATAGAGAAAGTTAACAGTCGCCTACATTTCTTTGTAAAATTGGTTTCGGAACAAGTCTGTTATCCAGCTTTAAACTATTACGAAATTGGACAAAGTATCATTAGATTCCTTCTTCTCAAAATACTTCAATCGCATGTATGTTATATTTTAGAAGAAATTTAGTTCAGTTTAATATACAACATTATATGTGATAAAATGATTTGCGGAAATGTGATTAAAACCATTCGACTATAACACAATTCGACTAAAACAATTTGTCGATCGGCAAAATGTTTATCGTGCTCGTATGCTAACAGCCGAATACAGAAACGCATCTCAAAATTTGAGTTATACTTAAACAACTAAGCACCTCTCAAATTCAAAAAATCCCATACTGTTTTTAAATTTAGAAGCTGCTCAATTATTTAAGTACCCATCAAATTTTAAGTGGCGTTTCTGTATTCGGCTGTAGAACTGCTAGCGAAGTATCCATAACCTGTTGATTATGATTGGTTTGTAGGTGTATTTTTATATTATTAATTTGTGATGTATAACTGTTTGTTTTCCTGTTAAATAAAAATAAAATAAAATAAAATAAATGATTACTTATCTAAAGTACAATCATCAGGCAATTATCAGGAACGGCAACGCGCCTCAGCTCCGCCACGACTTTTCACTGCGCGTACATCTAAAATTCTTGTAGCAATAATTTCAAGTTTGTTTACGTAGGTACTCGTACCCGAGTTCAACATCAAAAAGATTACGCGATAAACATCACGTGGCCGTCTCGTACGACTAATAATAATTCATGTTTAATAAACAAATAATCGATAGTGGCGTAGCATTCGTTACGATCTTACTATGTTGATTGCAGTCGTTGTGATTTGTACCAACTTCAGACTGGAATCGATAATTTATATTTACTTATTACTTAAGAGGACAGTCTCCATTCTCTTTCTCCATACAAACTTAGGGATAAAGACATTAGAGCAAATATGTTTATGCCATAAAACATATATCTGACATGACTATGCATCTACCTTTTGATTTTTTTTAAATTCTAATTCGAAAATGAAAAAAATCAAAAGGTAGATGCATAGTCATGTCAGATATAGGTTTTATGGCATAAACATATTTGCTCTAATGTCTTTATCCAGGGAGGAAAACGTCGACTACGTTTGTATGGAGAAAGAGAATGGAGACTGTCCTTTTAATCAAAATCGTGTCAAGGAATGTGCTGTTTGTATTTTAAATAACTTTGGATTTTGGATAAACACATTGATACAGTAATGTACTTAGTTGTACCTACTGGCGTAGTTACAAAATAACCCCTACTTATAAACGACTAGCTGCGCCCGCGGTTTCACCCGCATAAGTCCCAATCCCGCGGGATTTACGGGTTCAAAAGTAGCGGATTGCTAGCGGGGTCAGGACGGGCAAGACGGACACCGACATGACAATTTTAAGAAATAAAGAAGTGTTAGGTTTTTTTACAAGTATATCACAATATCATCTACATGAAGTCACAAATACGTGAATAATGGAGCTGCCTAATTGTATTTCTCATTTAAATAAGAAAAATACTACCTACAATTGAGTTATTAAACAATAGGTGTGTCCAAAGTCGTTCAGGGCACGTACGATCTTACAACGTTTTCTTTCAAATCAACGGTTAATAGACACTTGATTTTTTGAAAATACTCGTAGGTATGCTTCGATGAAAACAAAAATAGTAGATACGGTATATTCTAACATTGCGTATTCGAAAAATGAGCTAGAAACACCTACATGTATTTTCATAAAATTATTGTAGGTATTTAAAAACATTTGTCTTTAAGAATGATTCAGGCATTTGTAAATAAGCAAAAGGCATTCTTATGGATTTCAAAAAGATAATCGCAGTGTGACATCACATGCTCACGCGGCAACGGTTCGACATACGATTGAGGCTAGTGCGTCAGCTAGACGCAGTTTTAACGTCTCATTCTCCGAGACTAGGTAACATATCTGCTGTTTTTTGTTTTCATCTAAGTAGGTATGTATGTTTTAGTAATATTTTAACGTCATGTTAGGTTGTCTGGCCGTCAAACTATTTAACATGGCAACAAGGGCTAACATACACTCAGATTTTCAATCGGCCGATCTCTTAAATTCAATCTAAAACTGTATCTGCTCTGTGATAATGATAATAGCGGACTATCGGCTGTCTGAAAAGTTTGTGTTCTGCTATTCCCTAGTCGTTTTGAACAGAACACTGGTGTATAACCGAGCCGTAACGAGACACGGAATTGAATAAGACCCCGAACGTGGCACTAATTCCTCAAATGACAGACACTACACTTTGTATAAAAACGGGCTATGTATGAATAATTTACATTAATCTGTGCAGGGTTAATGGTAATATGATAGTAATTAGGGTTGCCATGTCAGTTTTTTCGAGTTCCCGTTCGTTCCCGGCGGATTTTGGTGATGGGAATATTTGTAGGTAAAACCAGGGGCGGAAAGCGCTACTAGGTCACCTATTCTACAATTTAAACCCTCACATTGTAGGTTACAGGTCGGTTCTATTTTTCTATTTTCGAAAACAATTTCACAATTTCAGTAGGTACTATTAGAACTACGGGGCTATATAGTGTTGTAAATAATTTTAGATTTAGACCCGCAATTCAAACAATGGACGGAAATAGTGTAATTTTGATAAAATGTGAATCCCACAAGACTTGATATTTTTGTAACAAATCACCTACTAAGCTCGAAACTTTACAAAACATAGGTACTTGAGACATAGATCTAGAAAAACATTTCTTTTATTTTCTTTCTAATTTTCCAAAATCTACTGCTTGCTAGCTTCTAGCCTGTATCTGATTACATTAGCTGATATTTTTGCATTATTGATTAGTAAATGTTCCGATTAACATATTTTTCAGACTTGAATTAGTCTCCTCGGCCTGTTGTAACAAAGGAACAATAAGGTCCCAAATCGTCATGTTTTTTCAACCAAATAAAATAATAATCCGTTAAAAAAAATTTTCTTAGAACAGGTAGGTATAGGTAAGTACCTGCTACAGAGTAATTACACTATTCGGCGCAACATCATTACTGATAGGTCATATTGCAAAAATGGGGTCATTTTTTAGTTCGTCATAGATACCTACAACAACCACATTTACAACTACGTCGCCATATTACAAGTCGCGGCGTAACGCTCGAAAAGAATGGCAACCCTACGATAATAGTAAATTTTTTTAATGATGTTAATGTTAAAGCGTTCGACAACAACAATAATTGACCGTAACCGATTACAGCACACTAACTATGCAAATCGTGAAAAATTTCGCAATTTTCATTAATAATGTCGCCATTATATAAAGTACGAAAGACTAAAAATAGAATAAATGGGACAGTTTAAAAGGGCGGAAGTTTGTATGTAAATTACATAAAGTACCCACCAAGGTAGGTTACCTGTATTTTGTACCTAGATAAATATTATGTTTCTCAAATTAGTTTTTAAAAATCCATAAATAGGTTGAATAAACATCGATTCGGTTCGGTATCCAAGTCGGGTTTTTTGTTGTTTAGTTTACTACTTTCTTGGGACATTCAGCTTCAGGCACATATTATAATAGCTCGCATTTCACAGAGCGAGCTAACGTGCAAGCTAACTAGCTCGCACTGTGTAAAGGAGCCACGATTTCTAGTAAATGGTACGCGAGTTATTACTAAAAACTTTGTAATCTACAAAACATACATAGTTAATTTCATAAAATAATGGATAAAACTACTAGTGAAGTATACCTACATTGAAGTTTTCTTCCTGTAAATCATCGATGTTCCCAAACTTATAGCACCCGATTTATCAAGTTAAGTCTCTGTAAGTAGTTAAGTCGTTTGGTGCAAAGACTGGCCGTAGCATACGGAGCGAAACGTACATTCTCGGGTTCTTGCTACTGGAAGCGATCAAGCTGCTAATTCGATCAGACTTAAATTAGTGCTCCTGATCGTTCCTGATGCAGTGCAGTGAAGACGATTTATTTTAATAAGTTTTTTTAAATGTTTAGTTTATATTGTAAATATTATCACTGGGAATTTATTTTATAGGTAGGTATAATACCTATAGTTTAGTTTTTGCCTGATTGACTAACTTAACTACATATTATCATCGCACAGCCTAAAATGCAGATTCTAGTGATATCGCTAGAATATAATGAGTAAGGAGACTCCTTATGACGACAAATGCATGTATTATGCAATAATTATGCAGAAATACGCAAAGTATCGTGTTTCTACATCCAGATGTTTAGACTGTGCGTAGATCGACTCATTAAATTAGTCCGGTTTTGTTTCCATCTACACAAATGGATATGAGATTAGGTAGGTATGTTTGTATAGTGAAGAGCCAAAAGTGCATTACAACATTTCTTTCACATATATAGTGTCTTTTGCTGTACCGTAGGTTAGGTTTATTTGTTACTTACCGCGGAAGACTCGCAAGTGCCCGTAGTCCCTGACATCAAGGCGAGTGAGGAACCGGTGGAGCTTTTAGTGGGTAAACCTATGACCGCCTACCACCTTTAGGCCATAGGGAGCCCCACACACCGCGCCCCTCTCCCCCGAGAGTTGCGTGATGGTGCATAAGGCTGAATTTTCTCCACCTTAAAAAAAAAAAATTGTTACTTGTGCTACACTTCATACCATATCATCATGTACCATTTGCTGACACAGCGGTCACACCTATTAAAAATAATAAAAAAATCACGGTGCATGCGAGCCCCACTTAACTGTTTTTTATTGTGTTTTTAGTTGGTATTTGTTCTTTTAGCGGCAACAGTAACACATCATCTGTGATAATTTCAACTGTCTAGCTGTTACGATCCATGAGATGCAGCTTGGTGACAAGCAGACAGACAGCGGATTCTATCATCCTTATGATTATCCATCACTCATAAGAACAAGACAAGCATTAAGCCACGCATAAGACACCTTTTTTTTATACCACTATAACTATGATCTGTTGTTTAGATTTTTTGTATTGGTTTAACATTCCCGAAGAAAAAAAATCTTAAGGAATACCTATAATTATCTGAAATCAGTCTATACTTAGAAATCTATAAGAGTTCCGTTTTTTTTGCCGTTTGGCTACGTAACCCTAAAAACGAAGTTTATATGGTAATGCATTTCTAATCATAACTGTACGAATAACGACCACATTCTAAGACACGTGTCGAATGATTCCATTCTTAATTTTATTTTAATTTAAACCATTAGCGGCATTAGATATGTAGAATTGGATATATATGCGTTAGTATTAATTTAACTCTACATTAGGTGTCATGTGCCTCTTTAATTCGGGATTTTGAGTAAATAAACACCTATTATTTCACTTCAAATCTATTTAAATAGTAATTATTTCTACCGGTTAATAAAAATAAATGTTTGAAAAAATAAAATAAAATATTAAAATTGTGCTACGTATGATTATTGTTTGTGTTTGTATTTTTTTTATTTATGTTTCTTGATATTGACTTTTTTTGAACATTCACATTTGATCACCTGTATTTTTCGATCAAATCAATACCTGATCGAGTGCTTTGATTTAGTAGAGAAAGCTACCTTTTTTAAACTAAATTATTGTATGAACATGAAAACGAGAACAAAACATAATGAAATTTGGTACATACCTCCCGCATCGTCCAAGAATCACAAGAACTTTGACTGTCACTAAGTTAGTTGATGCTTATGATGGATCAGGCGTCGGATATTATTGTAAGTTTAGTTTTTATCATTTTTTCTTCATGTTCGTCTCATTTTTCCTCCATCTTCAGCTATCTGCATACCAAACAATCGGTGCTGTAGTTTTTGTGTTAAGAAGTAATAAACATAATTATTAGGTACCTACACATAAACTTTCTCATTTATAATATTAGTAAGATTTAATGCTTGTAATCTGTTTTCAAACAATAGTTTGTATTGTTTGTATGTAATAAATAGTTATTGATAATTTTAATCTTATTGTTTTGAACCACGGTTTCGAACATACTTACTTATGTATATATATTTACAGCATATTAACAGTAGGTACCTATAAAGGTTTGAACATTTATAATTGAAATAGTACAAGTAGGTACTAATAGAATACTAATAGGTACCTACTTTGAATAGCAAAATGGTCCTTTTGCCAAAAAACTATATATTTTCCTCATATTTTGACGTAAATCCGTTACGAAATCATAATATATTTAACATATTTGTCAATATTATTGTTAAATATATCTTATTTTGTTTTTATTGCTCAATATTATTGTTCTTACTTTGTATTTAGGTAACAATCTACCTACCTACCTACTTGAAATCGTTTGAAAAATACCCAGAGCCCAAGACAACATTTCATTCTAACATAATAACACATGTAAAAACAATACAGTAAAGCAATCGCGATAAAAACTCATCGCAAGCGTGCAGGGGACCGCATATGTTTCAGTACAACAAAAACTTAAGCTTTCTGCATTATTGTTTATTTAAGACATAGGGAGAGACCCAAATACATATGTCACAGAACAAAAAAGAACAAAAGAAATCGTTGACGTAGGAGATCCTTCTCTTGATGATATAATCTTAACCTACAGTCGAGTCATTAAGAGGACTGTTAGACTACCGAATCAAAACGTGTTTTTTCACACAACGAGGGATAAAAATACCCTCTGCTCTGAGAGCTTTTAGTCTTTTGTAAAGACAAAAACTAGTCAGAAGAGATGTCATTGCTTCCCACACACTAGGGGCTAAATGTTTATCACGTATCATGTTTTCATGCGTTATTAAAACCGTATTAGGTAAATTTTAAATTTTGTCAATGAAAATGCATCTTTTACTATTAAACCATGAAATTAATTAAAATAATTGCAGCCTTTTGAAAGTTGACTTATAGGGCGAGTCCCCACAGTTTGTAATTCTTAGTTTTCATCCATTAAAATTAACGTTATTATGTGTAATTACCTCACAGAGGTACTTACTAGGCTTAACTTGTTTCCTTTTGTTTCAGTTAAAAAAAAATAAAAAAAAAACTTTTCCATTAAAAAATAAATAAAAAAAGGAATAAGTTTCGGCCTAGTTTTTGTGTAGACACAATAAAAATCCAGAATGAAATAGTGTTAAAAAGGTTTTTCTTTTTGTATAGTCGTTGGGTGTTAAATACCCCTCTTAAGAAAACAGGTTTGATTAAAATAGAGAATGTATTTAAGGGTGAATGGCGAGCTTTTAGAAGTTATTGTTGATTTAGGATATTATTGGAAACGGTGCGGTGTAATTAAAGCTTCTACTGGACTTGGCTATTGTTGTTTCAACCCACCTTGAAGTAACCTGTTAAGTAAGGAACTTTTGTCTCTACCGAAGTTTAGTACCTACTCAACATACTGTGCCCTGAGCGTTAACTCGTGTTAGGGCCCTAAGTCACTAGGACACCATGGTAGCAAACCGGTCTAGAAATGTATATAACTTGCAAAAACGCGGACACTGCTTATCGATGCATGATTCTATAACAGTTATGAATTAGCGTGTCCTATTTTATTTAGTTCAAGTTTTTTTAAATTTTTATTGTTTTTTTTTTTTAAACAAATGACTGATTATGAAGTTTCACCCTCAATCAGTATTTAGCGGTTTTGACTGAAGACCTAACAATAAGTTTTTTAAAGTTATAATCCTATTATTATTTTAAATAATCGTCGCATATCAACACAAACAAAATAATATGTTTTAAAATATCGTACCTATCAAAAGTTCTTACCCATATCCGCGTAGTTTTCCAATAAATTTGTTCCAATTATACTGAATATTTTCCTGTACAGTTTCGTTCGATGCAATGATTCATAGGCACAACATACATGCATGATTCATTGGCAACTTGCACCCAAAGGATTCGAACTCGGACGTGTTTCTATTTTGACCTAATATTGCTATCCCTGATTGGAATATGAGCGAGAGATGAGCTTTATGATTGAAAGAGCACGGAATTACCTAGTTCGTTATCAAAAAGCCTGATGCCTAGATAATAATAAATGAATATCAGAGCCAAGTACTTATATTAAAACGTTAAACCTAACAGCCACCATTTTATTTTTAACAGCAGTATCCCGAGGTTCCCCGAAAACCACGTAAGTCACGATCTCGCGGGGATTTTCCAAAAAAATCTTTCTGAACACACCATCCAGACATGACTCTGACTGACCAGCGCTTTTGTTAGGCTGTGCGTTATTGATATATTGAAAAAGAAATCGGCCAAGTGCGTGTCGGACTCGCGCACGGAAGGTTCCGTATCATATCACAATAAAATCACGTTTGTTGTGTGGGACATTTTATTCTGTTTTTAGTTTTTGCTGTTAGGTATATAGTCTCTTATTAGTAAATGTAGTAAGGTCGGAGTGGTTTACCATTTATTGTTTTTGTCTGTCAACTTTAAAAGTTCTTATCACGGAAAAAGACAAAGCATGTTCTAACTACTCTCCGACCTTACTTCACGTTTATTAATAAGGGGGTAAATGTTTTTCTTTCACTTTACTATTATTCCCCACACAACTTTAATTGATAGCTGTAAACTGTTGTTTATTTATTTCTATTATGGTATATAGTAAGTAATTATTGTTGCTTACGTTACGCCTCCACATGTGACCTTAATTTCATCATCTTGGAATAGATGCAAACGTTCTTGTTGTAATGATTGATGCATTTCAGATGACAAATGATTGTTCTACACAATGAGCTTAGCCTATAGGTAGCTACAATTATTATTACTGTGTGCATAGACATTATTAGACATATAATATAAAAGTAAATGCCACAACTGTGTATTGTTAGTCTAATTTTAAAACCCAAATTCTGAAAACATGTCAGAATTACCTTGAAATGTTGTTTTTCATTCCGATATGCCCCGCGGTTTCACTTACGTAAGTCCCGATCCCGTGGGAATGTTCAAAAGCCATTTGTTATCGGATGCCTTTTTTTTCGAGGGGAAATTCTCCTTATGTACCTTCCTACCGCCCGCGCCCCGGGGGAAGCGGCTGGGGTGTGTGGGGCTCCCACTGAGCTAAGGTGGTGCATGTGCAGTCAGAAGTTTACCTACTAAAACCCCTCTCAGAGAGGATGCCGACCTCTCTCCGCCATGAGTGCCAGGGACGCAGGACCACTGACATGTATCATCTACTGCCCACAGCGGCGGCTGGTCTCGTAAATCATATGTAAATAAGGGTTTCGTTTTTTGTCTTTTGGCTACGGAACCCTAAAAAGCACTTTTTTATTATTTATTTATTTTACTATTTTTTAGCAGTTTAGGCTGTGCTTTAGTCATAACAAAGCATTTTATACATATAAATTCTTAGGGCCTCCAGACAAATGAAACCACAGGGCTTTGCAAGTCGATCATCGCAGTCTAGATTCGCTTATTTTTTATGTAGGTATAGGTACAGTTGGGTAGAATCAGCATTCGTTAGGTATCAATAGTGTTATTCTTGGGTTAGTTCCAAAGGACTAGGGAGGTCACCTCCAACTAATACCACCTTTTATCGCTAGCTTGCTTATGTTGACAGTTGTCTTAACCTATTCTGTTAATGAGGTCTATCGGTGGAGATTTATTAGAAAGGTTGGCTCAGGAAATAACAAATTAGCTATGGTAAATTGAACCTTATTCGCCGTTGTGATTGGGGTCGGTTCTGCTGAATGAAGCATAAATGTTGAATATGAAATCTCAAGCTTGTTTTGGCTTACCATACCCACAATCCGCAAAATTACATTTGATTGTGTTCCTAGTCGGATGTTTAGGTTTACGGCTTGAGGATTGGTTTTGGTTTTGAACGGTGACGGTTTTGATATCAAACCCTTTGTTCGTGAACGTCTATTATAAACCTATTTTGTTGAAATATGTTTGCGTCATTTAACATTATTATAAACTAGCTGCCATTTCTATGTAGATATAATTATTAATTACTTAAAGATTTCTTGACGAATATATGAATACTGGAAACTAAGTAAAAACATATTATTTCTTATCTCTTCTTTTAAACTCACTGCAATGCAGAAGGTTGCGGATTCGACTTCTGCCGGGTGCAAGTATTTATTTGTTTGTTTCTGGCCTAAATCAATGTTTTCTATGTATCGTATGTATTTACAAAAGAAATATATAATGTATAGGTAGGTAGTATATCCGTTGTCTATAGTACCCATTATATATAATGTGTAGGTAGTTAGTTTATCCGTTGTCTATATTAGTAGGTACACATAGTACAAGCCTAGTGCTTAGTTTGGAGCTAGATTGCGCTGTTTGAAACGTCGTGCAATGTTTATTTATTTAAAGTTGGCAAATTGAACTTTTAACTTTTAGCAAAAGAAAAACCTAATCCTCCATATTTACTCGTCTAATGAGAATCCCTAATCTTTTTTGCTTTGCAGGTACTCAGGTACACCTATGAGCATTGTACAGTACATGGCCAGTGGTCATCAAGTACCTACTGTTAAATCTAGAACTAAATAACTGTCCCCGTTCATTCGAGATCATGTAACACGCCTGTCTTTGTCAGTCTTCATTCATTGATGATGACTCAGTGACGTTCTAATAAAAAACTACCTAGTTTTTGTATGTGTCGTGGGGCCGTTTCGGTCCGCTGCCGGAACGGTTATGTCGCCATAAACCCATTATCGACATACTTTTTTTGAAACTTCGATTATTATCAGTATCACTTTTAAATTACTTATGGAGTAAACTCATTTTACCAGATACTTACTGGCTTAGTTAGCTTCAGACGTATCGACCTGTTTTTTCCATTGGGCATGACATTGGACATGGCATGGCATCGGCCACAGTAAAATCTCATCGTTTCAAAACGTACGTATGTATATTTTCAAGTTTATACATCGTACTAAATGAATAAATGAATTTTGATTTGATTTGATTTAAAATCTAGACTGAAGTACAAATTCAGGCAACAGATTACATTCTCGCACAGTTAACCACAATTGATTGATCGGTTATTGAATCCTTTCCAGATATATTATGTATAGCTGTGCCCGCGACTTCGTCAGCGTTTTTCGGACTACCTACCCATCGCTGAGCAAAAGTCTACACTTGAACGGACGACCAGGGAAGTCTGTTGCTGAACAGAAGAGAATCATAGCAGAGTCTATTTAAGTGTAGATTTTGCACAGCGCAGCGGTAGGTAAGGTGTTGCATGCTTATTCGCATTACTTATAATAAGAAGTAGCCTTTATCGAAAATTAAAAATAAATCAAAACCCGACTTCGAATTAAGGACAAAACAATAAAAATAAGCTCTCCAACATAAAGTGCAACATCATCTCTGCCTCTGCCCGATAGACAATTTCTCTCCGTTTCCCCTCCCTCAGCACGGTCACGCCACCGTCTCGAGGTCCCCAAAGCCGGTGATAAAGCCCCCCCTCCCTCACCGAGTTCACCACCAGAGGCTGAGGTGATTTTTTATAGTGGTTATCTTCCATGCGGCCCCTTTCTTGCGGAAAGGACCCCCGAGCCCGCTGACGCGGGATTACGGATTAGAAGCCTGGCAAGCCCGGTTTCCCACCTCGTGAGCCTCTTAGCTTTCAGCTACTGAGTCCCCTCACAACAGCAAGGTGGACGACCATCTGGAGGGTAAAACGTAACGTCGTGTCCGGGACTCGTGACTCGAACGCGCAGCCGTCTAATCGGAAGCCATCACTCGGCTCGGTAGGCCACCGTTCCTTAAAAAGGGAATGCGCCGGTCTGTGATTCGAACGCGGAACCCTCGAATCGGAATCCACAGCTGCCATCGTGCCACGTAAACTACATGCAATCAGCATCTACTCAGTAAAACTGCCCCATTACAGCTATATTTTTTAATCCTTTTTATTGAAATTTCGACTGCCACTAAAAATTATCAAAATTGTAACCGTAACTTTAATCACTGAAGAATTTTTGAAAAGGTGGTTTCAGGTGGTCCATCAATTTGTACCTTGTTCTTAATAAGCCGATTCTATTGATGGAAGTCCAAAAATTAGTAATTTACAGCATTGCGCGGGATGCTATTCTGCTCATCATTCCGAAGGTTCTCATCAGATCTTCACCAACAATTTATGGAACCAACTCGGGACTCTCACTTTCCAAATAAAAAAAGAATGATCGAAATCGGACTTTATATGCCGGAGTAGGTACGGTTTGAACATATTCACATACAAACAATATGCGGGTAGAATTGAGCAGATCCTCTTTTTTTTAAAGTCGGTTAAAAACAACCATCATAAAGAATTTCCGTATGTCCGAAGGATCCGGATATATGGAGAGACAAAGGTATACGGTATTTTAGGAATTTCCTGAAAAAAAAACTGGATATCCGGTTTTTTTTATTTTCGTCCGGATATCCGGTTAGTCATGTATTGATTCCACACAACATACTTCTTCAATACAACATTCAAACTAACTAAGTAAAAGCAGAAAAATCACTTTATCCGGATAACCGGACAAAATATCCGGATAAAAAATAGCCTATATGTTAATCGGGGTCTAAAGCTATCTGCATACCAAATTTGGTTAAAATCGGATAAGCCGTTTCTGAGATTAGCGGGCACAAAGGCACACACAAACAGACAAACAGACAAACAGACAAACAGACAACCAGAAAAATAGAAAAATAGGCTCTACTGCGTTAATAGATACCCCTACAATTTAACTTTTTTTTATATCTTCCAAAAACAGACACCGCTGAGTTACGATTTTATTATATGTATAGATTTTGTAAACACATGTCTACATTGTACAGTAACATGGTATTTAAATTAAGATGGACGTGTCGTAGGTACTCATTTGTAATTTGTTATGACTATGAAAAATTTGTAACGGACGGACGTCATTATTAAAAATAACAATAACATTGGGTCTCTAGCATTGCAAAGTACCTACTGTTACTTAAAAAACTAATTAGGTAAATACATTATTTTTTGACAAGCTTGCCAATTATATTTTTTTACACCTTGGCAGTTCAAATGTAGCCTACTAATGTTCAATTTAAGGACTTGTCCGCGGCTTGTTTTCGTAAAGAATATTAGTATCCTGTATTTCCTGAACTGTGCCAATTTGGAGGTTTAACGTCACGAGTTAATTATCTAAGACCACAAATTGTCACTATTTTTTTTTGTTTGTCCGGTTGTTTGCCCCTCTGTAGGGTTTCCTTTTAGGGGGTAGGCAGTAAGTCGCCACGGAAGCCTACTTCGTATTAGTAAATGTCCTATTTGATTGATTTTATTAGAGACTAAGATATTTACTTTTTCAGGTTCGGATCTAAAATAAAATAAAACCCTTCTTTCTTGACGTCATTTTTTGTAATAGATAGAAACACCCAGAACAAAAAACAAATATTAATGGTCGGTATAAATACTTGTTCGTGGCGGGAATCGAACCCGCGACCTTAATAATTAGATACAGAAAGTTGGTAATAGAAAGTATGAAAACTGTGTAACCTTTGTGGGTAATACAAAGTATCAAATTGTAGTACTTAATTGTAAATGGTATAGGTACCTAAGTATCAAAATTCTTAAAACTCTAAAATTTTAAGACAGATAATGGTACAAGTCGTCAAATAAAAGCATTGCCTTCTTCGAAACCGGTTAAAATCGCCTTAAATTAAATCCAACGAAGTTAATAGACCATACATACGGTACTAATTTTCAAGCCATCCCACTATGCGAATCCAGTAAAAAACATCGTAAAAACGAAGAATATTTTTACTGATTTACCTACCTACTAGGCCTGTCTGATTTGCAGCAATTGAGTTACCGAGCTGACTTGGAAATATGCACCGTATGGATGATCCATAATAGCGGACAAACGTTGACTAATTACACAGAAGCTATTAATAATTAAATGCCGTGAATTGTTAACAATTGGTCAAGGAATAATTACTTATTCCTCGTGGGCAAAGATTAATCGTTTCCTTTACAAAATACCTAATAAATCACCGCAGTTTTATAACATAATAAATAATGTACGAGAATAATACTTTTTTTTTCAACAAATAAATATTAAATCTAAAATTAATTAAAATTTAATCTAAAACAAAATTAAATCCAAGAAGAATATCATACTAAACTTTAGTAGGTACTAAACGAAACATACTATAGATAAAATATACGAGTTTTAGGAAAAGATTTTAAACACTGAAATACCCACTAAGAAGCACCAATAAGTAAGGCTCGGGGAATTGCACCTACATAATTATTATAAGTTGAACAGTTAGTAGACTACTATTTTTATTCCATTCAATGTAATTGTAGTTAAAAGAACTTACACGTAGCATTCCGGACAAATCTCTGTGATTTTTGTTATGCTTTTATTGTAAAAATTACTGTAAATGTTAAATAAATAAATAAAAAGGTATCTAAATTAGGAAAAATATCCTAGATTTTATTTTAAAGTGTTTCCTTATATTAACCTTCAATCCTGAAATATTTATTTTTTATATTCAAAGAATACAAAGTCATAGGGCATTATTAGCATTTAATTAAAAGGGCTGCTTTTCTGCACCTGAATTTGAATTCGAACTATTTTAAGAAGATTTACATAAAATCAGATCTTTCTTGGAGATGGAGTTCATTAACCTTAAAGATCTTTCTGCTCTATTCACTTTCTGTTAATTATATTAAACTACGACACTCTGTCATTTAATTAGGTACCTACGAAATTAACAAAAATGTAAAGATGTTGTAGGAAATATCCATCCATCTAGCTACATGAAAATGATATTACATACAGGCTACTAGTATAGAATTAAAAACAAACGTGAAAAAGGCAGGCAGCGTAAATGGAGTCACGTGCTGAGACGTCGTGATTTGATCCAATCAATCCACTCGGCAGTGTGTTTGTGCTTTGGGGTAATGCTGGGAACCGGTTCCGAAACTGCGTTCAGAAGTTTCCCTCTAATTATATTTAAGTCATAGGGAAAGGTATCCTTACCGAGATTTACATTACGAAAAGTGGCATGCATTATAGAGCAATTTCACAAAAGCAGACGCGCAGCAGATACTGGAAGCAACTATATCAAATAGGTTTAAATACTGCTGTGTCCACTCAACTTTTTTGTGAAAATGACTCTAAAATGCATAGTTTCGTAATGTAATCCCCGCTTAGGGTATTGCTCTAGTAGATATATTGAAGCCGAAGCTCCCTATTTTCATCGTGCTTTCTTCGTCCGGATTTGCGATGGATAAGTACAAATACTACAGTTGGATTCCTTTCGCGCTTGGGTTCGCTACCCAACCCATTTTTTGGGCGTTAAATGTGATGTTTTGTTTTGTGTTTTTTGCGAGTCAAAAACGTGACAAGATATGTAAAGTTTAGTTGTCTTATAGCTTCTACTAATATGTTCTAGCTAGATGGATGACATTAATTTATACTTATTTGTAAAAGGCGGAACAGAAGCTTCTCGAAGAAAAAGCAGATGTCGAAAAAGCTCATTGAATATTAATAATATTATATATTGATCAATTACGACTTTTTTTTTATCTAGGTACCTTGTAAATGTATTTGTACTTAGTTATCATGTAAAACGTGAATAATAAGTACATACTATCGTGACATTAAATACTTATAAATATAGCCTTCTTAAAATAACCTACAACCTGCTTAAATTCGGTGAACTTTTATTTTTAGCATCAAAACCACAATATTCTTTTGAGTAGGTAAATGATGAATGGAAAAAACGTTGCCGATTTAAAAATACCTAGGCACTTCATTTTAAAACAACTAAACTTAAAGACCTACCTACATAATGTGGTAATTATTATAAATGTCAATGACAAGATTAAAAATGAAATGTCGTTTTTTTTTTTCGATTTTCGGGATGCTGTTTTTAAATTAAACTAATATCATATATCTATGCACTGCGCTAATATGTTATTTTATCGCGTTGCTTGTGTTATTTATAGTACCTACTTTTTACAACGTCCGACGTTTCGAGGAATTTGCAATGCCTCTTGGTCACATGCATAATAATTTATGCATAATTAATATAGACGATACCTAAGGGTTATTTTTTCAATCTGATATCTGTCTAATAAAATATAAAACCACCGAATAAAATTGAATAAACCAAAAACTGATGACTCGACATCTGACGTAACTCGTAAAGCATACCGTCCAAGTCCAAAACTTACTATGAAGCCATTATGTTGACAGAGAAACACAAGCATTTCTGGTTTCGTCAGTCATTGACATTAATTGGTCTCTGGTAATGAAAAAATATCAGTCAGTGCATGGTACTAGGCGGAGTCGCTCGCTCGCAGCTGTTTATATTATAAGCTTTGTACGTACAAGTACAATTCGGGGGCGCTCAAACCGTGTCTGATCTTTTCAACCGCACGCGCAGTTCGAACTAGTGTAGCATGTGCGTCGTCCATTCACGCTCGTCGCGTACGCGCATTCGACCGACAAAAATGACAATAAAACTCTGAGTATCAATAAAAACGTTCACAATGTGCTGTGCCAGGTTCACCAACTACCTCTTCAGGAGTGTAGTCAAATACACATGTGGTCTCGCCAGCCGAGAAAGTAAGTTGTACTCCCGTTTCTATATTTAAAAACGATAATCTGTACTGTATTATTAGTTGTTACTGTACACTTCTTATCGTCAAAGGAAACGTTATTATTGTTTAAAATGAAACTGAAGAATAATGTAAACAAACCATGCTTCGAGCTGCGAGCATATATTTGACATTTCTCCTCAACTATTGACCTCGCTTTCTAGACAATTCTGAGAATGCGTTACCTAACTTAAGGATATTCTCGTACTTACTTGAAATTGTAATTGGAATTGCTAGCAAAGTGATTTGTTTTGCACATTGGTCATGTGCCGTTGGAATGCGGTCTTAGATTGATAAGAAAGAAGCGATACAAATTAGTTATTATTTAACCTTCACATGAAGTACCTACCTACCCAAATCATTGTACTGATACCCCTACTATATAAATCGTCCACGGCCAACTAAACTAAGTTAGTTTAGCTTAGCTTCGCATAGTTGATCCAGTTCTTCATACATTTTGCATTGTGCATACACCTCAAACTATGCCAGCTAAGCTCACTTAGCTATATGAGAAATAGGCAAGGTAAGCTAAACTTAATTACTTTCTTATTAATAACAAATCTTAATATTTGGATGTAGAACTTTTCTACTTTCTTTTACGGATAAACAAATGAATATTCTATTTCATAAAACTCAGTATCTATAATTCTGAAATTATTATAAATACTATATTTTTATCCCGACATTCTGAAACGTGTCTTGCGTGGGCGCAGCAGGTTACCACAATTTACCTAATCATTACATAGTACCTACTTACTAGACGATCTACTCTATGAAAATACTACGTTAAAACAACCAAAATAATCCCACGTAAAAATACATTGCAGTAGGTACTCGCTTTTCGTGTTTGTTTAATCTATGAACTCAACCAGATAGTTTTTAGGCAATTACTTTGCGAAATTTATTGATTGCGATTCTCCAAAGTTTCTTGATAGGTTTTTAATACAAATTATTCGTTGTGACCCCCGGTTTCACCCGTATAAGGCTCGATCCTGTGGGACTTTCAATCCCTTTCCTAGTGGAATCTTAGATACACTTAACAACACACACTCCAAATTTTATGTATCTAGGACCAGGTAGGCATAGTTTAATAGGCTGTTTGTTAATATATCAATCTTTACTATGAACTTTGAATTTCACAATATGTAAAGAAGAATAGATCAAAACAAATAACATCAAACTTTTTGTTAGAAAAGCATCAACATAAAATCTTAGAAACAAACTTACCTAGTAACCTATAGGTCTATAAAAAACATAATTAGCTTTTAACAAAAAAAAATTATAACTTACTAGCTGCGTCTCGCGGTTTCACCCGCGTAAGTCCCGATCCCGTGGGAATATCGGGATCAAAAGTTGCCTATTACTATATTTAATGAATAAGTTAGGACCTCGCGACCAAGACCACTGTAACATGTTTGAAACGTCGAGGTAAAAAAATAAATAAAAACACGCGATTAAGACCCGGAAAATGTAACGATGTCTAGCCTATGTTACTCCTCAAAAATGTAGCACACGCACACGCACACAAAAATACAAATCTTTCCTCTTTATAATATTAGTGTAGATGTAGAAGTGTATACCTTCTTATACACTTCTACCTGGTATAAGAAGATACCTTCAAAACCTAGCATAAAAACTAAATTTTAATTTAAGATAAATCAGTTCACAATAATACCAGTGAATAGCAGATAATCTATCTGCACAGTTTGGTTACAATTCGTGAAGTCATTGAAACGTTTGAGCGATCATGAATCACATTCACGGTTTGAAATACCTACCTTGATACCTGTTCATTTTAACTTGTCCTAGTAATACTGGCCTTTACATCTAATCTAGATTATCTGTGGGTATAGTGCAAGCAATTTTAAGCCATGCTGTATGGTATAGTGTCTGGGGTGGAGTAGACTTGTCAAGCCAAGTTGACAGGGTGGAATAGACCCTGTCAACTTGGTTTGACATGATAGATGCACCTTGTTAGAACCCTTTCCAATATCCATTTTTTCATCTTCGACTTATTTACCAATTATACCTGCCGAATATTTAAACGCAACCTTAGGCTCTCCCACATGGGCGATAATACGGGATGCGCTATTGCGCTATGCGTCCTGATTTCTTGCATACAACTGAGCTTTTATCGTCCGATAATGATTATACCGTTTACCTACATTTCTTGCTAATAGCATAGCTAAGCCTTAGGCTTAGACGCACTGCCATTAAACGCCTGTGTTTTCCAGTAAATAATGCAACATGTAGCTTTCTATACAAGCCCACGCATTAGTGTTTCATTCTGTGACTGATTTTGCGTGTTGATACGCGGTTCTGCGTTTTCAGCTATTCGTAAACCGCTTGAGTTTAATCGCAGTGCGTTCTAAGCCTAACAGCTGTTAGGATTCTACCGACAAAGACTTTTATAATGTCATCGATGTCGACATGTCATACTAGACGGAAGTCATACAAAGCATACTTGTCGCAACTATTATTTTACCTATTAGAACTACGGGTCCATATCGCTCGATAGACAGAAATTATGTAAGTTCAAAAAGTGAATTGTCACATTATCTCATAAACATCATATGGTCAGAAAGATGTGGTCTAAGAAATAGCAGGCTAACCTGGAAAGTGCCTGTTTACTCATATAGTCTTCGGGTCTTACTTCGCATTTCATAGTACCTACATTAGGACCACAAACTTTTCGATAGGCAATATAAATCGCCAAAAACAATCAAACAAAAAGAAAGTTTTTTGTAAGTGTTTGACCTCTATTTGACCAGATGGTTAGTAGCAATGCAATCTAAGATTTAGCACGTTATACACACGTGCTTTGATTCAAATGACCCCCAAATATTACACGCCAGGAAAGTCCCTAGCGGAAACAAGACATAGAAGGCTTTAAATTGAACATGTAGGCTACATTTCCGACTTCGGCACTACTTAAAAATATCATTGACAAAAATGATAGAATAATGTTATGCTTAATTAGTATTTTAAGTAACACTCGTACTATATGCCCTAATATTTTTGTTAGACGTACAAGGTATCACCTAACGCCCGAAACTAATGCGTACTGAAACGACATTGAAAATTTGAGGACTATAGGTACTTTAAATAATCAGCCAAAACTTAAAAAATCCCATTACTCATTATGAATTTAGAATCTGCACAATTATTGAACAAGGATTTTTTTTGAAGTGTGGATTAACACTAAGAAATAATGTTTACAATGATTTAAACCCACAACCAGCACTTTTTAATATTGAAAAATCATCAAATAATTATTTAACTTGCCCTCAAATTTAAAGTGGTGTTTTGGTAAACACAAACGATTTTGGTCTGTCTAGTTACACACCCACCCACTTAATGAATTTTCAAGAATTGGATTTTCTCAAATTAATTTTATAGAATAAGATATGAAAATATTTATCTATATTTACTATGTACTTACCTATATTAAAATAATGAAATCATATTATTTCATTTTAGCATTTTGCGACCGAAAACTCCTTCTAAGACACTTTTTGGACAGACGTCTGTATCCACCATATTAGTTTAGACCCGGTCGCGATTTCAAAGTCAAGTTCTATGGCGATTTAATTATTTAGTTTACAAAACAAAATGTTAATTCGATTTAATAAATCTAGCGTGTCAATTTTTATTTCCAATAGTTGGAATGAAGAGGCCTTGACACGAGACGGCCAAACATTATCCTTTTGTGCCAATTGGCCAGTAATTGCCGGACTTCTATTCTGAGACATTCGCGCTTAGGACTGCTTACAAATTGCACCTTAACTGAGCCTGATACAGATTATTGCCACTAACGTCATGGTATAGTCAGCAAAGAACATGAAGAGATATTCTGACCATGTTATAATGTTAAAATCCGCAATGAAACGGACGTGTTTTGAAACGGATACTATCGAAAATATTTTATGTGTTTGGGTGTTGGCTCCATTGACTTGTAGGCCTGTGACCATAGACCCATGTCTATAGTCATCAATGGTGCCAAGTTGCCAACACCCAAAAAACATAAAATATTTTGGATCAAAAACTTGAGATATCGATAGTGTCCGTTTGAAAACACGTCTGTTTTATTGCGGATTCCCCCTACCTTCTGTATTGTGTAGCCCTGGCTTAGAATTGGGTTACCACATCTCTTCCCGGGGTTGTCTTAAACTTAAAAAGCGACTAAGGAATCTAAGAGAGACTAGCAAACCTTAAGTTCTTCTAGCGCGGTGTCGGATAAACTGTAGGAGGGTTGGCAGGCAGGCGGTCGGCCGTAATAATATTGCCTGATCTATGTGCAGAAGGTATGGTCAATGATTACTTACCTACTGCCAGACCCCAAAAAAAAAAAAAAAAATTTGGGGTTTAGCGCACCCCAGCTTCCAAGAGGGATGCAATCGGGAACATCGCTCGGATGAGAAGAAGTTACTTATAACCAAGTTCTTCAAATACTTACCAAGTAGGTACCAATACTAATTCAAGTACCTACTTATACCTACATTTAATTAAATTGAGTAGGTAGGTATTGTCCTGAAGGGGTAAAAAAAATTATAAATTAAAAAATAGGAAGTAGTACTCACAAACCACAAAGGTCAATATAGAGACCTTACGGTTTTTACCAGCCACGTTTACAGGTAAAGTTTTGAATACCGAACTAAATGATTTTCCTTTAAATATCTCGACCGAATTCTTAGAACTTATGACTCAAAAAGAAGGTGCAATGTGTACAAAACCTGCTACAATAAGTAATCTATCTACGTATCTTCAAAGAATAGATTAATTACATATCTTTTCTTAATATATTACATTACATCGTAGACGGAGGAACATAAAAAGATAGGTTAAATGTAAAATGAACAAGAGGAAGGGAGACGAAGAATAATTTTGTGACCTGTAGCCTGGGTCTAAAAGAATATGGCTACGGTGTCCCCTGCCCGTCGCGTCGCCGTCGTCGTCGCTTTATTTTTATCCGCGTATCGCTATTGTTTGACATAATTATGGTCTCATTTCACTACTTTTAAAGTCACCGATCGGTTTTTGCAGTCTGTAGTCTGTGATACGCTGACAGCTTGTCCATATCTTTTCCTCCGTCTACGCATTACATCAATTACATTATACCTATTACATATTGCATTGCGTTGCATAACTTGCTATGTAGTTATTATTTGCAATAGATTGTGTAATAAAACAATCTATTTACACATTCAAACATAATTATAGGTACTACTTATATGTAAATTCTAAAAATGTCTTAACGAATGCCTCGGGTCTGTTCAATTTTTGATTCAGAAATTGTAGACGTGATTTTTTAAGAAATCTCTTGAAATGCTTTAGCAAAGTTTCTAAAAATGTATGGTATCGTATGTATTTTGCTTTAAAAAAATGCCCAGTCCCTTCGAACTATAACGATTTATCTATTCACACAGTCCGTTTGCGCAGTTTTATTGAAGGTGTGAACGAGATTCATTGCAGATTATTTAGTCAGATTTGATTCAACAATTCATCATCTACACTACAGCTTTATTAAAGTAATGCGACTGTACAGATGAATACCTAGCTACGATTAATCGTTGTGGGAAATCATCATTTTATCGAAATGGGCTTAGGCTGTGATTGAAATGATTTTATAAGTACTGTAGAAGCTGGTAATTTCATTTTTACGATAGACGTAACAATATTTTCAGCGCTGCTGCGGCTTTTTATACTTATTTCGCGTAAAAGCGACATGGAATAATGTTTCAGACATCACCTCTAGCACTAGTACACATAATATCTCAATGTACAATACCTACTACATATATCAATTCATAAGTATCTTAATGAGTCTCTTGTTAAAACATGGTAGGAATACGAGTTCATTATAGCTGATAAAACACGATTAAACAATGAACCAATAGCACTTCGTTGATTCAAGTGGCGTCAACAATGTAACTAGAGACTGCCAATCAGCCTCTTTGTGTCCTGACACTGTATCATAATAGCCAACGGTTAGTAAACACCAACATTTCTAATCGATCAAGATGTACGAAATCTAATTGGCTAATTGGTTTTAAACTAAAGCTCTAGTGAATCGTCTTTAGTTTTAAGGTCAATGTTACCCGGATGTTTTCTTGGTGGGCTTCGGTTTGTTAACTCGTCCGTATGGCATAAACATATTTGCTCTAATGTCTTTATCCAGGGAGGAAAATTTAAACTACGTTTGTATGGAGAAAGAGAACGGAGACTATCCTCTTAAAGAGGGTTACAGTGATGAGCATGTTGCAATATCAATACCGCTTATCGATAGCATTAATGCTCAGCACTGCGCTTGCCTAAACCCACGAGTAGGACAGCAAAATACTCTCTGCACAGCGGTGTGTGCAACGAGTGAAAAACTGTACTTTATGATGTAAACATCTGGTTAACATACAATGCAAAATCATATTCCACAGTCGTTAATGATGAGTTTATTAGCCTAGTTTCACCTGCTGAGCTTGAATAGTCATGCCAGTCACGGGATGCGGCCATTGCTTGGATGGGTGACTTATAATATGTGTGGCAAAAAAACGTTTTGTTTGAGCGCCTCTATGCTTCGAAAAGCACGACTAGCAGTTGGTCCCGGTTGTTGTCTTTAATGGCAGTCGTGGTGAAGGTCAAGTTAGAGCCCTTAAGATGACCTGAAAACCCACTGTTAGACACTAACTTTGTCTTTTAAGAACGTGGCGACTGTTACCATTTCCATACAAAGTTAATACCATAATAAATTACGAAAAATTTAGTTTTCTACCTTAATATCGATATTATTCGGATTAAGATTTTACTTTTAAAGGGTCCCCACCGTTCGAAATGAAATAAAACGGAGAAAAATGTTTCTCCGTTTTATTTGAATGTGAATGAATATTTTCGAAAACCTTGCGGTGGAGACCCTTTAAAAGTAAAATCTTAATCCGAATAATATCAATATTAAGGTAGAAAACTAAATTTTTTATACCTATTTTATTTTGGTATTAAGTTTGTATGGAAATGGTAACAGTCGCCACGTTCTTAACTGTTTTGTCTATTTCCGTCACAAAGACTTTCAAAGTTGACAGACAGAAACAAAAAGTGGTAAAATTACTCTGACCTTACCCACGTTGATTAATAAGGCTATAAGTGAGCAGTGAGCAGTAAATCATTAATCAAATGTAAGACGTAACCGTAGAATGTATAAATGCAATCAAAATGATCCATTCAGATTGCATTTAGCACCTGCTTCCTAAAATAATTTCCACTTCAAACGGAACTTCGTAGTTAATTAAACTTCCTCTGCATCTGATATCTACCTAAAGCTTGCTAGCTTGATATTAACTTGATATTTTGAAGGAACACCTGTGTTACCTATACCTACCTACCTATATTTATTGATCAAGGCATTATTTGAAACAATTTCCAAGATGTTTCTAATAGATTGCTCTGTTTTACATCATCCATGTCCATTCATTGGTTTCCTGAAAGAGATCGCCCATAGGCGATAAGGCCACCCATTGTACCACTTTAGTTTTAAGTTTTTCTTTGTACTATAAATAGAGTTTGTGTTTTTGGTACAATAAAGCTTAATTTATCACCAAAAATACTCCCGTGACGGGGTTCGAACCCGTGCCGTGCTTGCCGGGCGTGTGCGCTAACCATAAGGCCACACGGGGACCTATGTCAATTGTACAGTTTTCGGCAAACAAGTTGAAATAAAATGGCGCAGAAGTCGCAAAATGTACTGCGCGAAGTTTCCCCTTCCACGTCAAAATTTTCCAAGTTGTTTGCCGGCCACTTCACCAACTTTTAAGCAAATACAGAAACTACCTTATGAGTCTTGAAGTTTTGACTATTCTTATTCAATCCCGAGCTTTATTTATGTTACCATTTTTAGGGTTCCGTACCTTACCTATCCGAGGGATAAAAACGAGACTCTATTACTGAGACTCCGCTGTCTGTCCATATCTGTTTTTAATTGGGTGTTTACACCTCAGTCTAGAGAAACTGTAAAGTGATGTAACGTCGGGCGTTTATAAAATCCTCAACGAAATAAAACCGAAAAAATTAGTTTAAAAAAAACAATTACAGGATATCAAAGAGTCACCTAGAAAAACAAGTAGGTTTTATGTTTGTAAATAAATTCAGTGGCGTATGGTACCTAGTTGCATTAATTTACTATCGACCTTGAGATCCTATTGCACGTGAGTCGTGAGACATCGGTGGAAAGAATTCACAAGGAATTTTGCGTCTCAGTTAATGTTCTTATTAAAATTCATCTGAGTAATAAATACCTATGTAAATCATTCTTTACAGCTATAATACTCATTGATAACATATTTCTGTAAATTTCGCAATATTGAAGAGAGAAAAGTATGCCGCTTGGCGCTAGAACTTGGGTCAGTGTAGTCCCACTAGGGGGTACTTTAATTCTACGAACATACGAACGAAAGAATAGTTATTTGTTATGCAAGGCTGCAAAGTTGGTTTTTGCAGCGAGTACTTGTATTGAAACCTGAGCTAGCGAAGCATTCTAGGATTGAACCACGAGCGCAAGCGAGTGGTTCAAATATAGAATGCTGAGCGTCGCAAAGGTTTCAAAGGTACGAGATGCAAAAAACTTTGCTGGCGAGTGAAACACACAATTTTTCACCTCACTACAGCGAGGAAAACGCTAGGTTCATTTTTCCGGTAGAAAACTCAATTCGGCATTATATACCGCTTATTGTACCGTAAATAATAAAAATAAGCAAACAATCTCTAAATTGAATAATTCATGAAAAAACCTGCTTGATACTAATGATAATAAACAATAAATACTACATTGGCAATATGCAACAATACTTCGTGGTTCGATGCCATGAACAAAAAAAAAAGAAATGAGGTTCCGGTTAGCGCATTTTTAAAGGACTTGCTCTATATAAAAGTATCGAGAAGACAGATTCGAATTTAAAAATCTCTTTCCACGCTAGGGCGCAAAATGCGATTTTGCACGCAGAAATCAGCGTGCAAAACGATCCTTTCCGAGGTTGTCAGGTGAAAAGAAAATTTCATTTTCGAAATGAGATTTTCTTTAATAATATGCATGGATTTACAAACGAAAAATAAAAAAAGTATTATATCCGTTGTCTAATCACCGTAATCATCATCATCACTAAGATGACCGACTGCCCCCTCCCAATCTATTAGTAGCTTACCATGGGGCTAGATAGTGCTGTGTGATGTTCACAGAATTTATTTATTACAATATTAAGTCGCATTTTAAATGAAGGTATTTATTTAATGACAAAAAGTATCAAAAATTAGTTGGAATTTCAGTAAAATAAAAAGTTGATCACCTTGATGTGTAGAACAACCCCTTTTGACACGTACGACCTAAATGTACCTAGATTTGAAAAAAAAACCCAAATCCAAACTCCTACTAATTCTCCAGTACCTAACACTAATTACCTGATCATAAAGTTAGTTAATACGTCCCATTAATTAAGTTCAGCATTCCACAGTGATTAATGTAATAAACCTTAGAATTCGATATGTGTACTCCCACACGCTAATCCGACGCGTCAAAACGAAGCTAATGGCCCATGGCAATTGTTCCACCACTTTCTGGCTTTCAGTTTTCAGGATCAGGATATATGCAAATATAAGATCTGTCTGCTTTCCGGTTTTACTTGCGTAACCCCCAATCCTTAAGAAATATATTGATTGACGTAAATAACAACGCATAGCTGAAACCAATGGACAGATTTGACCTCAAAATTATCACTAAGACTTAGTTACAGCACCGAGGTGCGGTAGTTATTAGGTAAACTATGTTGCGGCGTAGGCAAGCACTTGCTAAGTAAGTATTATTATGTATATAGTGATAAATAAAACTTAACTAAACGTGAAAGGAGTCCGTTGCGGTCAAAAGTGCCCATAATTATTGCTTGCGGCATTTTCCCGCTGGATAACCAAGAATATTGTTATGAATACGTACCTATGTTTGTTCTTGAAATGGTATGATTTTCGTCCAATAAATGTTTGTAGCAAACATTTGACGGATTATAGGAACAATAACGCTGTAAAGGCCATTGGCGTCCATTGTGAGTTTTGCTTGCTGGTTTCAATATTGATTCTGGAACAATTGTGCTGTTCTGTATTGACTGACCCTGGTTTATTGTTGAACGCTTGTAGATATAAGCAGTTTCATTCTCGTTTCAGAAACTAAATTTTATTGTTGTTACTAAAAAACCTGTATTTTTGTTAATGCATGACCGGTTTGTCTGTGCTTCTGGGATCCCACATATTTTGTCCTAAGATCTTATGGCAGAACACATTTCGTGTCATAGTTCCTAGTTTTTTCAACCTATGTGTTGAGTTGCCTATGTGGTGTTCCAACGTACTACCAAATGCATATACAACGCCACGGGAGCCTACTCCGGATTTGCAAATGTCTCTTGCTTTCGGACCTTGGTGGGTTAGGACATGTCCTTCACCGTTAGAGCGATGTTATTACCGCACATTTTTTTTTTAAATGCATTCTTGCGCGGTCGGTCTGGATTTGAACCCACGACCCTCCGAATAAAAGTCGGTGTATTTAGCACTAGACCAACACCGCTCTCAATATACACTTAGTTTTATTATAGGTATTTGGTTTCGAAAAAAGGTAGGTAGGTTGTATTTGCGTGAATGAGCAACATAAATACGACAATCGAAACACAAACATAAGCTGAATACGTTATTTTCTGGTATTCTTTAACTTTAGTTTTACTTTTTCCGAACTTTTACACACGTACGCACAGTAATTATAAAACGATTTATATAACGTTTGCTGTAGACATTTTTGTGTTAAAAATGCTATAAGACGTTTTATAAATATTGCATGTATACGGATGTAACCGTTTAGTACCAAAATGTTGAGTTCCTAAAATGTTGAACTTTCCCACAGAACTTTCCAGAAAACCTACCTAGGTACTTATATTTAAGAGGTTATTGCGCGGATTCTGAGATATTTGGTAGTTTCGAGTTTCGACATTCGAAGGCGCTGCCAAAAGCAATGGCTATAAGTTTAGACAGATGCATTCATAAATGGAACAATGCTGAAGACTATTTTGATTTATCTCAGAGTAGCGAGTTTTTATGTTACGCTATTAACATCGCTCTTATAGTGAAGGAAAATATACTAAAGAAATCGCCATGTGTCCTAGGACTCAACAAGGCTTCAGTGGCGTCACTGATAACGTCTCTAAAAAGAAGCACGCCCTACGATGGGACTTCATTATTTGTTAGACAAAAACGTGACGCGGCTACGCTACGTCTCTCCCCTCTTGCCACGTAATTTGTCATGCCAACCGACGAGTGTGCAGCAGGCCTACTAAGAAAACAATTTATTTATGACAATTAAAAATGCTTACGTTTTGTCAACAGGCGACGCCGATATGTCGCTGAAGCAGGGAAGCGGCACCGGCAAGGTGCACTTCGGTGGCCTAGACGATGTATCCCTGTACGGCACTCCTGTCGAACCAGCCCCGCCCGCCACGGACGCCAAGCAAGGCTTCCTCCGCAACCAACTGCAGGCCCTCTTCCAACCCACTGACAACAAGCTCGCGATGAAACTCTTCGGGTCTAAGAAAGCGTTGATGAAGGAGCGGATCCGGCAGAAGGCGGCGGGACATTGGGTCATACATCCGTGCAGCAGTTTCAGGTGAGTTTATTCTATAGATATTTTTTTAATAAAGTATTAGCCACACTACCTACTACACGAATAGAAGAAGAATAAGCTATTATGCGGAAACTCCGATATTACTTAAAGCACGCGTTAGGTGCCGCACTGCCTAGAAGGCGATAAATATTCAGTCTACAGTGCCTTAGTGACCTTGCTTCCGAAAACTTCTATTGAATGTTTCTAACTTCGATTCCGTTTAAAACAATGTGACCTGACCATAGTATCAAAATATCCACAGAATCGTCACGTCCATTCTGTCATTAAAACTATAAAGTAGGTACCTATACGAAATCATTATTTTACAACATTGGGCTGCGTAATTACTTTATGTATTGATTTATTTTATTCGTATTCCGATACGTAGACCGGTGCAGCCAGTAAGAAAGACGGGTCGGATCTTATTCCGTTGAGGATTTCCTTCTTCTAGATATTCATGCTACATCTTAGACCATATCATTACTTACCATCAAGTGAGATAGTGCGGCCAAACGCTAATCTATCTTTTTTTTTTAAATATCAACAATAACAATGAATGCAACAACTTTGAAACTAGTTTGTCTCCATTTGCGGTGACCAAAGAACCATAAAACAAAACCGCACGAAATAACGTAAACAAAATATCACTTGTTCAGTATTAAATTAACAAAGCCTCGAGGTCTGGAGTCTGGATTGGGCTGTCTTGCTACGATTAGAACGCAAAAACCGTACCCCGACGTTGTGGCAAGCGCAGATGTTCAACAACAAACCTAAGCTTTAAGCTGATATTAATTCTACCTAGATGTAAGTCGAACGTACAACGCCAACTAAACTAAGTTAGCCTTAGTAATAAACGTAGAGTTAGGTCGGAGTAGTGAAAACATGCTTTGTCTTTATCCGTGACAAGAACTTTCAAAGGTGACAAACAGAAACAAAAAGTGGTAAAATTACTCCGACCTTACTTCACGTTTATTAATAAGGCTAAGTTAGTTTAGCTTAGCTCGCTAGTTTTTCATGATACAATGTATATTCCGGGTTCGTTGGTGTCCATAGTGTATTTTACGCCAGTGTTCGTTTATCTTGTCAAGATTTGTCACAGGTGAAAATATATACAGACACGGTCTGTTTCTAGCATAGGGCCTTATCATACTAGCGGTTTGTGAGCGGTTTAGTTGCGGTGCGGGCGCGCAGCGGATTCGCCGCGGTTGCGCAGCGGATTCGCCGCCGTTGCGCGGCGACTTCTGTATTTTTCCATAAAAATACTAGATATACCGGGCAGAGTCTAAAAAATGGAGAGCCCTCATTCCCTAGTTTCGCCCAGGTTTTACATTTCTGGGTCATTCCGACTTTAAATTGTATCAAGAGCCATATAACAATGCAATTTGATACAGTCAATAATATTTTATCGTCGAACATTACATTCATATTAGATTGCAGTAGGTATTATATTACATCACTAATGAGATTAAATTAGGTCTCTGAATTTTTTTAACTCCTATTGTGATTGATGATGTTGATGACTAAAAATATTCAATTAATAATAATTATTCTAACATAAAACGTTATGTCAATTATGTTAACATTTACGCTAACTAGTTCTACAAAACAATTTTTGTATTGATTTTAATTTGTACTCGCGACATTTTAACTAATTTAACAATACGAGAATGGAATGGACTATGATATTAATCCGACAACGATTCATCGTTTTGATAGATTTTGACGTATTTATCAAACAGTTATTCTCTAATCTGAGCCGTACAGCTACGCACTGTATGTCATTTACTGATCATGTTCACCGGAGCGTAAGCAAAGTGTTGAGTGTATGGTCTGTGTAATAATAACTAGTTAGAGCGCCGCGAGCCGCACCAACTGTTAGGTAAACTGTGTAATAACTAATA
Organism: Idaea biselata; assembly: GCA_958496205.1. NCBI lineage: Eukaryota > Metazoa > Arthropoda > Insecta > Lepidoptera > Geometridae > Idaea > Idaea biselata. Next base: position 17,658,430 of record OY292395.1, read on the forward strand.
ACGCAGATATGTATTGTAAAATTGTCAGCAACCGGCGAGTATGACTAATGCGCTGCATGCGGGACCTTAATTATTAAATCTTTATCAGTATACATTTAAAGTATAGCTGTATGTTGTAATATTGTCAGCAATGTATAAATACTGTTGTTGCATACTTCGTCATAGTTATGTTGATATATATTTCGATCGTCTTTTGTTTTTATTAACTCAACCTCAACTCAACACTCCTTTTAAGTGATTGGACATCATTTGAAAATTGTTCCTGAAAAGTATACCAGTAAAATCTTAGACCGTAACGTGTCTTGACGTTTCAAACCTCAGGATCTGGTCATCATTATTATCATTTGAGAGATGTTCCCGGTTGCATCCCTCTCGAGAGACCGGGGTCCGCTTTCCTACTTTCACGTCTCCACTTCGCAGGGTTTGGTCTACACTACAGTAGTATCTTAGTAGTTCTGGGTATAAGTTAGTGTATACGGATTGTTTGTTTTTAATTAAGTTATAGAATGATATTTTTTACCTCTCACCAACAGAGATCATTGATTCTTACATTCTGCAAATGTGTTAAATCATTCATTTTCATAGTTAAATCAATGGATTAACAATGGTTAAACTAGTCAACAAGGTAATAATTTAAACAAGCAGTCTCGTTGCTATAACCAAACTAATTTAGATCCATTTGCGGCTCAAACTACAGCGGTTTGTGATTTATTACCCACTTATTTTGGTGTTCATAATATTAGCTAACAATACCTACTGTTTTCCAAGCTGCAGTGTATTCTATTTATACTGAACTCAGATTAGCGCTTCGTCATCTAAAAATAAATTTAAAAACTGAGTTTTCAAACAGATATTTTAGAAAAATCGTATATAGAGGTTTTGTGTTCAAATTATTGGATTTAGCCCTCATTTTCAAACGTAAAAATAAGTCCCTATTTACTGTCCCACGGAGACGCCGAATCACGAGAGATTTTCCAAAAAACCCTTTTTACCAAAGGGTAAAAACGGGACCCTATTACTGAAACTTCGCTGTCCGTCTGTCCGTCTGTCCGTCTGTCCGTCTGTCCGTCTGTCCGTCTGTCCGTCTGTCCGTCTGTCCGTCTGTCCGTCTGTCCGTCTGTCCGTCTGTCCGTCTGTCCGTCTGTCATTCTTTGACATTCTTCTTCAAAGAAGACATTCTTCGAATTTGGCTGTGCATTGATCAATTAGTCAGTCAACCAGTCAGGACAAAGCACATTATAGAAATAGAACATTTTACTTCCATATTTTCGTCCATTACCTACCTACAGTTAAATTGGAACGTAAACACTACACATATTTTTAAATTGACTCAATGGAATCAAATCAAATCAAATTTAAATCTCTAGTTAGTAACCAAGTCTAAATCCAACAAATAGTCTAGAACTAGCCACAAATCATGTCGCCAAGAATAGCAACCCAGTCAGAATACACCTCCATTAATAAAATCAACAAAGTACCGAGGTAGGTAACTATGTTCGTCAAAAGCCATTGCGGGCTATTGAGCGTACAATAGGCTCGCTGTGGACTGTAATCACTCCACAATACACATGTTACATGGTACGAAACGTACCTATCTAACCTACACAGTGCACTGTTTAATCATGAACATTATGATATTTTGCAATGACAAGGTATTGTTCTCTGATGTAGTTGAAACTTTAGTCTGCAAAAGGACACTCATTTCGCACTTTGGTCTTGATATTTTCGTTGTTTGTATTGTAATTTATTTCGTATAGCTGGCGTCACATGTTGGAGTGGAGATGCCGGAAGTGCACGTACCTTGAATGCTTAATTTTGACTCAAATGCTGACAATTATGTCAAGATTTGAGTTCAATCAATTGACGACGGATTGAAGCCATCCTGCTTCCGATTTTAGCGGTTAAACGATGCACCGATCGAACCATATCGAATAAATCGATTGAATGTATCGTTTTCGCGCAGTAGAAATGTAGAAAAGAATACAAAACCAGTAGAAATAATCCTTGTAACGTCACAGTAAACAGTGAAAAAGTGACATGCTTCGATTGCAATAGGTAGGTAGGTACATATGTCTGTGTTCGCGTCCGATTTATCTATAGGTGTGATAGAAAATCGTAAATGGAGTATGTCTTCTATATCTAAAAAATGCTTTGTCCTGAGTGACAGCCTAAACCACTGATAGTAGAGAGACGAATTTTGAAGAGTGTGTTCTATAAAGATGAAGGCATCCGATAAGAAAGGGTTTTTTAAAATCTCCACGGGATCAGGACTTACGTGGGTGAAACTGCGAGACTCAGCTAGTAAAAAGGTATACTAATAGGTAGGTAGGTACTACTTGCCACTTGTTTTAAGCACAATCAACGAAAAAAGAGATCAATGTTTCAACCGGCAGAAAAGGTCGTAGTATTATTGAAATAGTAATGTGGTCATTGAACTAAAGTTCTAAATTACAAACAAGGAACACGTGAACCGAGCTCATTAAGATTCCTTCACAGGTCATTTGTTTAACCAACAAGTGCATAACTACTGCTTAGTTATTGTAGTACGTATAGGTATGAATTACTGAACTAAACTATTAGAAAAATCTTTAATCTATATCTGTAAAAGGCTTTGACCTGACTGATTGACTGACCATCGCACAGCCTAAACAGCTGATAGCAGAGGGCTGAAAATTGAATAGTGTATTCTTTATGTGATGTAGGTAGGCATTCGATAAGAAAGGGTTTTTGAAAATTCCCACGGGATCGGGACTTACGTGGGTAAAAGTTTGTCAAGTTGATCAAGTTATCAGAGGGGTTAAAAAGGTGGTAGGTACTTGCTTCAAGCCAATGGCAAGGAAATTAGCACCGTGTGGCTGACGGAGCATACCAAAAGCACAAAGCAAAGTGCATACGTAATATATCTCAAGTTCGACAGTGTCATATTCAATGTCAACAACCTGTATATCTCAATCACTGTATCTGAGAGTAGAGATGACGTTACCAAAGGAATTGCCTTAACCTAGTTACCTCTGGCTTGAACCGATACTGTTCGGCAGTTCAGAAGGTCCATTGTATCATTGATACATTGTCATTCGTAATCGAAGCCGACTATTATCCTCCCTATCATGTGAACGGGCGGAATTTGTCCAGTAAGTACTTAGGTTCGAGTTTATGTGAAACTACGCTGTATACCAGGCCAGGTGGCTTAAAAGTTGACAATGCGCCAATGCTCTTGGGCAGTATTTTCTCTATGAATGTATAACTTTAGTTCTGCTTTTAAATGGCACTTTTTGATTTTTTGCTCATTAACGCAGAGTTTCTTAACCTACTGTAAAAGTCAAAGAACAGTTAAAAGTAAATCATCAATAAAAATCGTTACAGATTATAAGGCACAGGTTATATTACAACGAAATTCTAGAATTTCAGAGCTAGACTAGGAAGTGAATCGATAACACAATGGCGTTATCGTTGCTTTGTAAACATTTCCCACGTTTGTAACTTTAAATACAGCACGTACGAATTTCAACTAATATTTACCTCCCGTCAAATTAGTTTTCAACCGACTTTAAAACAAGAAGGAGGCTCTCTATTCATCTCATGTATAATAAATAAATTGAGGTGAGTGTATGACAAGTCCCTTCAGATCTAATCTGTAGGCCTACCGCGCAAGTTCAAGCCTAAGACGGTAGAAGCGGCTACTTTTCTGCCGAATTTTTAAGGCGGCACCGAAGAATTAATCTAAAAATTAAACACCAAATTTTTAACGAACGTAATTTAATAGTAGGCTACGTGCGTACGTACAACCCCTAATGTATTCAATTGCCATTACATTTCAGTTCATTGGTTCGCAATGCCAAGTAAATATTGCTTCCACGTATTTCAATAGCGTCTATACCGACGTACGTGTCTACATTTATGTGCACTTCAGTGTAATATATTAAAATCGGCTTCAAATTTAACATTTTTGAAATAAAACTCTTCATGTTATATGCCACTTTAATAAGTGGCATGCTGATGCATGAATACGATAAAACATAAACAAAGTTAGTATGGGCTAATCAGATTTTAATGTACCTATATATTTGTTGGAGAAGCTTCCTATAAGATTGGAGTTTACTCGTGAACAGGGGGTCTGGATAGATCTCGAAACGTCGGCGTCGAGCGTCGGATCGGTATCTATAGAGCGCCTAACTGGTCGGTTGCCCTATTGCTGTCCCATAATCGCCATTTTGACCGCTCGATCCTTCTCTATTCTCTCAATGTGGCCCAGCCAGCTTAGTCATGTTGATTTGGTCTCGCCAATGATGTTGGCCACGTCCACTTACACATTCTTTCTTACTCTCCACATGCCATCTTCTCTCTTGGTTGGTCCCAGAATGAAGTTTCAAAGTTCTTCTTAATTTTGATAGTTGCAGTCGATCCAGGTTTCACTGCTCCTCAATTTAAACTCCATGTCCAACACACATCGAACCACACTCTCTAGACATTCAATATTGTATGAAGCTCGTATCGGGTGGGTACTTCTCGACAATGTTACGTTGCTCGTAAATGCTGTAAAACTTTAATATCCAGCCTTAAGGCTTCTACTGCAGGAATATAGCTCTAATACCACGGCCTTAGAGTCCCTTCTGCAAGTTTGTATTCATTTAATTTAATAGGAATTGCCATAACATTGTAGAAAAATAAATTGGTTTTAGTTAGAATCAGTGGAAATAGAACACGCTTAAGGAATTTGTTGTAATTTGTCTGAAGAGAAAGTTTTCTGCAAATCGATACCTATGGGGTGAAATAAATTTGACTTTTACAAGGACAAAGTCGCGTGTGAAAGCTAACTCATTTTCTATTTTTCGCGAGTTGAACACGCACGCTGAAAGAAAATTGTGTGTGAAAACCTTTGTAGAAACCGACCATCATAAAACCAGCAAATAATGGACTGAGAGTCTGTTCGTTGCTGGTCTCCATATTACAAGCTTAGTTTCGAAATTTGGAAGTAGATGGTCTTGTATTTCTCTCTCTCATCTGAGCGATGTTTCTGGGTGCCTCCCTCTCGGGAGCCCAGGGTCCGCTGAAACCTAAATTATTTGGGATCGCCAAAGTAGTAAGGGAAGTCAAAGTCAAAGTTTCGACTGTGACTTCCCCCAGATTCCTTAGTCGCCTTTTATGATACCCGCGGGATGTGATGTAGTTCTATTAGCCCTATTTTATGCCGGGGCTACACGGCGAATGGTTCTGTGTTTTTTTTTTATTTATTTACTTTTTAGGGACCACTGTAGTCTATGCCCCAAAATGGCATTTGGGGACACGATCTGTCTAAAACAGATCCCTGATGGTTGCCCCTGGGGGTGTCCTGACGGTACAGCAGACCCCTCTCTTTATACCCTTGCTGGTCACAGTTGGGGACGCTATAACATACCTATTTGTGTAGGTTTCGAGCACTGGGTCCCACTGTAGTCTATGGTGCAATAACCCTATTAGGTAGTTAGGTACATGTAAACAATAAGCAAAGCAACAAATACTAATATCGTAAAACAAACGTACCGGACGGTTGTTCTGTTACGGTTAATTGCCAACTGGGGAAAGTTTTAATTAAATACGTCCTCCCGCACGCTACAGATTGTCCTTTATCTTTCGAGTTTGTTCACATTTTTGCCTCTGTTTTCTGATCGTAAGCAGATATCAATAGGTACCTACGCTTGAAAATGGCTGTGATTTTTAATCTTAGCGCGTTAACAGGAGCAGTAATAGCTCGGTCGTGATTTAACGAGCGGATCCTTATCTCTTTAGGGTTCCGTACCTCAAAAGGTAATAAAAAAGAAACAGAAAGATTCTACTTTCTAGGCCGCATTGTCACTGGTGAGATTCACGCTCGACTGCAACATATTATAAATTTATTTGAGGTTAGGGTGCAGCCAGAGAAACGTAACCATAGAAGCGCCTTGTTCTAACAAAATGGTAACAAAAAAAATACGTTAATTCAACAGCTATAATACCCTATTTCGCTCTGACTTAAAATGACATAAATTCATCTCACTCTTGCTTCAAACTCAGGGTAATTTAGGGTTTGAAAATTAGAAAATTAGCGAAGTTTGGTAGCCATGAAAAATGAAAGAAGGCGCATCTGAAACTAGTTCGTTTTTATAACACATCAATAGTTCCAGCTCATGCAAAAACGATTTTTGCTGATATTTTATAGGGTGCTTTGTTATCCACTGTAAAATTTTGAAAAGCTGGAAAACTAATGAAACAGAGACGTAAAGTTTATGATCTAATAAAATATAGAATGTCTTTGACCACTGAATCATACTCAAAATAGGTTTCACATAGGTATTATATTCACCTAACATTCTCAAGCTTTATGAATGATACCCAGAGGTCTTGTGAACTAAATTCCGAGTACCTAGGTATATTCCTCTGCATAAGGTGGCTACATGGAATGGAACTTGGATATCTACGTAGATGCACAGTAGGCTTCTTCATAGAAATTAAATAGATTTTTCGGTTTTAATTGCGTGAAAACGTTGGGAATTGAAACAATGCTAAAAGTAATAAACATCACGCGATTAAAACCGAAAAAAATAGTTTAATTTTTATATCCAACATCGCGAAAACAGAAGAATATATAGATTCCTTCATTACCTAAACAATAACAACCTACAACAATAACTATAATAATTCATGACGTATAGTCAGAAAGTTGTTATAGCTTAATTCCGATAAGCATTGATAGCAATAAACATCTAGATAACAATTAGATCTAAGTTTATACTTGGATAAAGTCCATGCGAATTTATTCCAGAGCAGAAAAAAAGTTTAAAGGTTATTTATGATATACGCTTGATCAAGCTCTGCAAATCTATTAGTTATTACGGACTATTATTAAATGCGTACTAATGTCGGACTACTTCAACTATTTAGCTTCAACCTATCTTTGAAAGTTAATGTCACCTGAAACTAAACTCATTTTTCGGTTTGAATATATTTCGCTCCTTTCTGTAAAGGTCTTGAAACGTTAAGCGTTGAAAAAATGCTAAAATCAATAAACACCACGAGATTAAAACCGAAAGATCAGTTTAATGCCAATCGAACATCCCGAAAATAGAAGAAAAATCTATGATGTCACCTACTAACATCATAAAGGTCAAAGTTGTTGTGTACAGGTGGATACCGCGAACCATGTGTATTATGGGCTTTTTATCCCCCCAATATTCTTATTCTGCTAGCATATAAGATCTAGTATAGTGTGCTAAAATATAAAGCATATTACAATACCTTTATTAAAAGCCCTGTAAAAAGTTACAGACCGGATAATTTAAAAGGGCAAAAGAAAAACTGAATCAATGTGAAACGAGAATAAAGGAAAAAGCGAATCCGCCCATTAATGCGTTATAGGAGAGCTATCAAAGCAGATTGCATTGTCAATATTTAAGGCTGCTGACGTCTCTAGAGTGAGCCTCTCTCTTCATGATACAACCTCGGCTGGATTAGCTCTATGGAGCGCTTATGTAGCATTTTCTAATTTATTTACGTTTGTTGACAATTATTTCAAGCAATAATTGTCCTTAACAACTTGCTTTTTACGTAAGATAGATAGAAATTTTAAATCTTTGATTTCATATTCTACCTTCCAAGTATGGTCCTGTGTTAGTTTTTTTTTAGTAATAATAAAAAATAATTTCATTACATTTCAAAATGTAATGAGAGTTAGCTTCTTTGACAAAAAAATAACTAGATGTTCATTTTAGGGTTTCGTAGTCAATAAGCCACTCAGCCTTATTAATAAACCTGACGGAGCAATTTGACCAGTTTTTGTTTCTGGCGGTCAAAGTGTCAACTTTGAAAGTGCTTGCCACAGAAAAAGACAAAGCATGTTCACGCTACTCCGACTTTACTCCACGTTTATTAATAAGGCTATTATTATAGTTTCGTTATGTCCGTCTGTCTGTTGTCTGCTCAGAGCTACCTCTACCTATTTACTTTCTTGTTAAGATTTTACATTATGTATTCACACCTAAGCACTCATTTTTACATCAAATATCACATTTACCTGGTCAATAATTATTCTAAAAATGCCAATCATGATCATGTTAAAATTAGATCATTATTTTTCGCATTGATCTGTTGGAAATAGTACGTTTTCATTGTGTTACCTACTTCTACTTAGCAAGTAAATCATTCATGTTTAAGAAGTGATTAGCAGAGTATGAATCATCTGTGAAACACGTTGATCTCAACCTTAACAGTAGATATGACATCAGAAGGAAGATAGTTGTAAACAGCCACTGCGGTAACGCTACATCAAACTTAACGATGCTTTTGACGGTTGAATCGTCATTTATCGAAATTATCTTTCCAGCGATGCTCTTTTCATTTTTATGATATAAGTATATTTTTTATTTATTTATATGAATTAAGACAAGTACCTAGTCCCTACTTGTCAAATTTCATTTCGAAAACAAAATCTATCTTCTTCTTCTTCTATCTATTATATAAAAATCAATCCCTATTTCCCTTGGTCACGGCATCACACTTAAACTTTTACACATATTTCGATAATTCTTTTTTTGTTGTGTTTGCTATTGTCAGGAGAAGGTTCTTATGAAAGAAAAAATGCTAAACCGATTTTGATGAAATTTATTTTTTTATACTAAACGACAGGACAACGTCTGTCGGGTCAGCTAGTAAAAGATAAAAAACAATAGTAACTTTTTGTGTTTGATAACTCCTTTTCTCGTTGTTTCCATGTTGTTTTTCTATAAGTTTATGGTGTATGCTTGTCAAAATAAACATCTTTTCTTTCTTTTTAGAATACCTAATTTATTTTAGCAAGTTATCTTTTCTCCTCGGTCATCTAAGCACTGTGAAATATATTCCAGATTCTCATAATAAATCAGACGTAAGGTAAGTCCGTAAGGTTTATCGACATCATCATAACAAATGGTACCATTCAGTGCTTGCTATCTACATCATCCGTGCCCTGAATCCGAAATAAATTAGTCAAATGGCCAACATAGAAACACGTATAGAGATAAATAATAGCAACGGAACACGAACTTTATCGAATACGAGTTGAATTTTAAATTACTGGCTGAATAGACTTGTAAAATTCGAGGAATAATAAATACGTACGTAACGCTTGTTCTCTTTTTAAAATACGTTTTAAATCAAAGCGCGTCTGCAGGGTAACGTTATCTATCATCAAATGTTTGAATTTCGAACACGAATTCTGTTTTATAGCTGCCAGTTATTTTGAATTGAATCAAAGCTCAAAAGATTTCGATCATAACTGGCGTAAACAATGGTTTATTTGTATTATTCATGTTTCTAGTTCTAGCCAAAAAAGGTAACTTATTTATTACTTTTATTTATGACTTTTCAAAATATAAAATCACCTAGTCAAAACTAACTAAAGTTGTACGGATATTCCAACTCCTTGTACCGCACGGTTTAATGTGCGTGGATCTGTATAACACGATTATTATAAAATTACTAGCTGACCCCGCAGACGTTGTCCTGCTCGTTAAATAATACGTCATCGTCATACGTCATCGCTGAGTTTGATTTTGATTTTCCAGCTTTTCTTTTTAAATTTTTCCTGAATTGCTATAAACCTCACGGAGCCCGAGACCTTTCCAACGAATGCAAAACCGTGGAAATCGGTTCGTGCGTTCTGGAGTTATAGCGTCAGGAAGGAAAACCCGACTTATTTTTATATAGTAGACTAGCTGACCCGGCAGACATTGTCCTGCTCGTTAAATAAAAAACTACTTAGAACCCTTCACTGAATTTTCTTTGCTATAAACCTCACGAAGCCCGAGACCTTTCCAACGAATGCAAAACCGTGGAAATCAGTTCGTGCGTTCTGGAGTTATAGCGTCAGGAAGGAAAACCCGACTTATTTTTATATAGTAGATAAAACGGAGGTTAAACGTAAGCCATGGTTTATCGTCAGATTTTAAAGTTGCCTTCTATGACACCCACGGACAGAGACGGAGTAACTCTATTCTATGCCGCGTCTACACTGCCCTTTAATTAGCCATTAGTAATTAATTTACATTCACAAAAAAATGTGGTAACCAAGTTAACTAAGGATTTTAACTTTGGTTTATCACGTTTAGATTTCTTGTCTATCGGGAGCCTTCAATTTGTTTTGTAATAAGATGCCTAATGTGTTTATTTGAGTTGGCGGCAAAGTGTCAACCAAAACTGCATATATTTACATACTCACCTAACCACCTACTCACTTCAGTTTACATAGAGTTCGCACGCCTAGGGGCAGTGTCCAAACATAGTGATCACACGCAAATCGCACGCCAAAATACTCGTAGCTATCAAAATATTTGTAATTAGTCGATCGACTATTTCTACGTCAGAGGGCCTAGTGTGGGTTTTATCGTATTATTAATGTTACTATCACGTATGCGTATACGGCAATATTGTATGGAAATTGAAAAACGCCTCTAGCGGATGTAATGTAAAGCTTCAACTTTCAAATGTGATAGTTTGCGTCACTTGCGTAAACGCCCTGTAGCCCTTTGCGCTCTGTAGCCCCTTGAGCTCTGTAGCCTACGAATATGGCAACGGTATCCCGTAAGACACCGTAGCCATTTTCCAAGTCGCCTAATATGAGCGAACTTGCCATTTTACATGAACTAGTGGTCAAACGCTCATCTATCGTGTCAAATAAAAGTAATAAAAGAAAACCTTTAAACTTTAATCCCCTTACTTATAAACGATGACTAACTTTATGTAAAGTTTGTCTTTTACTGTGATATGAAGATTCAAAGTTAGCAGACAGAGGCGAACGTTACATACCTAAACTTAGTCATCGTTTATAAGTAAGGAGGCTAATCAATGTTCGAAACGCTATTATTCTGAAATCCCTTAGATTTACATCTATTTACAGTCAGTTAACAGTCGCCTAGCCGACGTTAGGACAACATCTAACTTGGGAAGGCGAGTTACTCCACGCTATATTACCTATTTGACCGAGAGTTAATGTCCGAAGTTATTCTGTAATCCCAAAGGGAGATCTTTACAAGGACATAGGTCATGTAGAAGTTACGTAGTTTGGTGAAAATACAGAGGGAAATTGGTGAGACTATCTTGGATATCGATTCTGGCTTGCCAACGTTATTAAATGCTCCATAACCCTTTGCTAACATTTTTTTAGTTAACCTGTGGTGTCCCACGGCTGGGTAAGGGCCTCCCCCATTTCTTCCTAAGTGTCCTGATCTCCAACCGAGGCTAGGGAAGAACATGCATTTGACGTAAGGTGGTCAGCCATGGCTGAACGGATCATCACGCCACCGTTTCCTGGGTCTATTCGACGTCGTCGTAGACCGTCTTGAGTATCCCAGTATTTCTTGAAGGTATACCCTAATTTTGATTTGAATGTTTACAATAGTTCTGTTCTTGCTTTTTATTTGTTTATAATTGCCCAAAATTCGCTAGATATCAACTGACAGTGTACACAAATAAAATCTATATGTCTATAAAATGTCTTGTCCTGCCTGACTGACTGACGGATCAACACACAGTCTAAACCGCTGGTAGAGCTGAAATTTGGAGAGTGGGTTCTTTATATGATGTAGGCATCTGATAAGTAAAGGTTTTTTTGAAATACCTACAGGATCGGGATTTACATAGAAACCGCGAGACACAGCTGGTTGGCAATAAAACTGAAACAGTTTCTTACATAAACAATAACATTTTTCACAGCCAAGTGTGAAATTGATTGAACTTGAACGATTAAGAATACTATTCGAATTCAATCAACTGTCTTAAATCATTGGATAATCGATTAAAATAGCTTTTACGTAATCTTTCGTTTTTCGTTCCGCTTGCTACTTTGACGTAATAAAAAGGTAGGTAAAATCTAGAAGTCGGTAGGTAGGTAGGTAGGTACTGGGTACACAATGCAATGACAGGGTTTTCTCAGATTTTTGCCTGCAAATACGTAATATTATCTATGTTGATTCATGTATGTAACAACAACCGCAAGACCTCAAAAAATGCACGTAGTTAACTTTAAGTTTGTCTGCTTTTAAATTACGCACAGTGAAGTTTACGGCTCAAGAGCGTCCCGTCGCCGTAGCGTCGCTAATGTTTTGACTTATGCCAAATTTACATTTAGGCATAGTAAATCATGGTTTAAACCAGGTCTGGCACTTAAAACTCATTTTATAATAACCTGGTAAGTTATGTTATGTTTTGTCTGTGGTTATCCACAGAAGGTGGTTTGATAGGTATACATCATATTATATACATCATTAACAAAATGCATTGATAAATATGAGGACATGAGACGCGACTCGTCCTCATGTATGGGTGATTGGTCTAACTGTACCTTGGCATATTTTTACACAAAATTCAGTTATTTGTATCTATTCTTATACTTTACATCTCCATGTTAAAAGCGTTATCACGACTTATGTGACAAATTACAGTAATATTTGTTGTAAATGTTATTGCTCCTTTATCATTTTACTTTAAAAGTTAATAGTTTTGTGCTAAATGCCTATCGGACAAACATCTAGTGTAAATTTCAGGAAATTTGGATAAAATAAATAAATGTTTATCACTATTTTGTTGGAAATATTGTGTTATATACGAGTATCCGTGTATTTAATATTGTGATATTTTGTGATAAACTGCGTATTAATACTTTTTAATACGCAGTTTCAGTAAACGTAAAAAAAAAAAAGTACAGCAGTGGAACAAGACCCGACCCGTCTTCCTTAATGGCTGCACCGGTCTACGTATCGGAACACGGACGTATGCTTGGCGCTACAACTTAAACCTGTGGGTGGTAACAAGAGAAAAACCCAAAGCCCACCAAGAAACGCCTTGACAAATCTTTTGAAATTGTAGAATTATACTTGCGAAGCGTTTACACATTATAAGGCATGATTGATTACTAGTGGACACTCGGTGTATTTTTTGTTAGCCCGCTAATTGGTCCCACTTTAGGGCAAGGGCCTACTATAAGAGGGATATGGCAGTAAGACGCCACGCGAGCCTAATCTAGATTGGCGAATGTCCCATACTATCGGACCTTGGTTAGTCCTAGAACATGTTGGTTTCCTCACGATGATTTCCTTCACCGTAAACACGATGTTAATAGCGCAGAAACATATACAGCTACTTCTACTTGGTGCATTAATCTTTCTTTTCCCATTGAAAATTTTAATGTAATTGAAAAAGTAAGTAATATTGTAATCATCAATGAAATTCTTGAGAAAAACGGTCATTCACAAATTCTGTAGAGTTTTTATTTCCATTAAATGCGTTGCGTAGGTACGAACGACTTCAAAACATTGAATCAATGCCAACACGCTCAAATGTTTTTACATTAAACATTAACAGGAAATTCTCGTGAATTATCAAAACATTTTAAAGGAATAAAAAAAACGATTGAACTGATCTTACCTATGGCATTTTAGATAGATACTAATAGTAGGTATCCAAAAGAAAGTTCCTGATGGAACATAAGTTCCAAGACTTCCAGGTATGTACGAACGAAAAAAACAAAAACACAGTGAAGTTAAATTCATTTTTCGTTTTTAAACGCCCGACGTATTTGGATTGGAAACACGCCCGACAGCATTATAATAGGTACTTAGGTACGTCTAAATATTCGAAAATCCTTACATATGTTATTGGGCTGAATTACCCAGTTGTCATTAAGACGGAAATCCCAAAGAAATACATTAATTTATCCGTTTTTCATCAATCATCATTAATTCCGCACATCCGAGCCCCGATGTGTCTCACTTCTTCTCTCACATGTTTACCTGACACTTCGCATCGGTAATCTATTTTAATTTTCGAAGCCTTAGAAATCAACCGATGTGCCCCAATAAAGAATCAACCTATGTGCCCCAATAAAGTAGGACGCCCTTTATCTTATCTAAAACAAAAGTAAACTCACAAAGCTTATAGCTAAAAAAAACAACTAAAAAACTAACAAGAAAATGTAGATTTTTCTTATGTTTTCGCGATGTTGTATTGAAATTAAAGACATCGGTTTAATTTCAAGAAAATATAATTAGGATAATATTTATGTGAGAGTTTGCGTAAGTAAACGAATATATTTCGTTACTCCTTCACGCAAAAACTACTAAACCGATTGCAATGCAACTTGGTATGCTGATAGCTGGAGGTCTGAATTTATACATAGACTTTTTATCCCGATATTTCCACGGGACTTACGCAAAGGAAACCGCTGCGCGCATCATTACTTATAATAATAAACTAAATCGAGATGATTAAAACAAATCAATAAGCTTTTGCCTTTTACAGCAACATAATGTCAAAGTGAAGAGGCAAGAACAAACTTTACCGACATAATTATTAGTCATCTGTTAATCATTGTTTATAAATGAGGGATAGTTCTCAAGTTTATGTAGGTACATAGCCTTAGAAATGTATTGCTGAATCGAACTGAAAATAAAATTATAATTTTGCATACACTGTACCTACCTACTACAATTTATTATTTTGTGTTTTGCGAACATCTAACCCCAAGTCCGTTGCCTAACTATCTATCTCACGTATCGGACAATGAATCTCTCTAGAATCAGGTAGGTTTTAAAAATGGTGGCCTGGCACGTTCGGGAGCACCTGACACAAAGGGCCACTCTCGAGCTCTCTCGAACCTCTGCCGACGTCTAAATTTTCCCCCCTACTCAATGCACTTGACAAATCTTTTTGGCGCGCTTTGTTTAGCTATTATTTAGGTTTATGGAGATGTTATAGACCTTGAAATATCGGTTACAGATAAATAAATCTTGACCGCCCGAGCCACTGTCTTTTTTTTAAAGGCAAAACAGCGAACAGAGGGTTTAACATCTAACAATGGTTTGCGTAGCCAAACAACTCTTTCGCGCTTTCGACTCTTTTACTTTGGCTAAAGGTTCATACTATTTATATGGGCTAATGAACATACATATTTTTTTTTGCGAAGAATCGAGAATTTTCTTCGGATTTTGGGAAATCAGTTAAGAATTCGTTTGTCTCGCTCTTGTCAGTGATTTCCAACGTCTTAGCAAAATGTTTATTAGTACTAGCCAAAGTTAATTACTTGACTCGTCTCTAAATACCTATGAATGTTAGATATTATTCTAGCTTGCTTAAGTAAAGTTAGTCGTTAAGTAGAAGTAGAGACCTCAGTGTTAGTGGGCTAGTGTACATTACCGTCGGTTTCTGGATGTTTTGTTATTTATAGTTATCTTATATCCGTAAGATAAATAAATGAAAAAAATATTTTACACGTAGCTTTATCCGCGTAAGTCCCGACCGAGTTTTTTCGAAAAATATAGTATTTGTGGCTAAAAGATATAGTACGGCCCAAAAAAATATAGTACAAAAATTAGAGCGGTGGTTTGTAGAATATTTCGAAAAAAATACGTATTTTTTGCACTTAACCTTTTTTTCACACTTTCAAATACTCTTTCTTTCTTGAATATAAAAAAAAATGTTCCCGACATTCAATCTTTAAATTATGAGCACCTTTTTTATGGCTTTTCTTTTTTTCCCTCTACATACTCGTAGAAAACAGTCCTCTGTAAATGCAGAGAGAAGGAATTTATAAAAGAAACAACTTTTTACAAATTATGCCAGAAATATAGTATTTTTGCGTACTATATGTGCTTTCAAAAATATATAGTACGCTGAGCTGAAATATAGTACAATACTATATATTATAGTACGGTTGGCAACCCTAACCGACCCTGAAGAAATTTAAGAAAAGAGATTTTTTAAAACACACATCAAAAAAGCCACACTCTCCAAATATCATATCTTCAGGACCAGCGGTTTAGGCTGTGATTTGTCCATCTGTCAGTCAGGACAAAGGTTTTTTATAGATTTGAACAATTTGAACATTTAGCTATTGACAGTTTATCTGAGACACCAGAAACTGACGCGACAGTAACTAAGTGATAAAAACTTTTAAAAACTAAGAAATGAAACCAACGACGGTATGTCTATTTTATTTTACTGTGACATTTTCAAAGTTCACAAACAGAAACATATTTCATACCTGTTATGTATAAAAGTACTTATTTTATACATCGTTTAAAGTAAGGTTGTATTTGTGCTAAAGTTCAGATAAATTCGTCGAACACCTCTGAGACACTTGTGCGAATCTTTTAAGAATTCCATTTTAAGTTTCTATCCAAAACTTGTTCCATAGTTGAAGAAAACGGAATTCGTTTGAGAATGTTTTTAAAGTTTTCCTCATAGGTTTTTTAATTGTTTTTACCCGGCTGCAAGGAAAGGGTTATGTTTTTCCCTCGTAGATTCCAAACCACTCAACGAATTAGGGTTAATTGCTATAAATCTTATACAGTGTTCTTTGAATTTTAATACAATGAAAACATCGGGCATCGGGCAAAAGCAGCATAATGTGTTAAAATCTAGATCGCGAGCTATCTACATACCAGCTTTTATCGCAATCGGTCTCCTCCGGATCCCATAATCGCGTTTTTCGACACCTTCGGGACGTTATGGAGTTTTTCTATTGTATACTGGGGCTCCATGCCCCCCGTGAGCTTCTTATAGTTTCCTCTCATCGTAGGGCGCGTTCCGTAACCACACCAAAATCGTAGTCTAAAGTTGACATTTCAAAATAATCAAATATTTTTTCAAACATTGCTCATTGAATAAAGAATTTTTGAAATTTGAAATTGATGTTACTATATAGGCTACAGTAGTCTCTACAATCTTCCTATATCTATTACCTATATCTATAATTATTTTTAAACCCATTGCGTAATTTTATGGACAAAACCGTAGGTACCTCTAGTTGCGTTGAGTTACTTAAAATCATGGACCCATATTTACCCATCTATCCGAAACAACTTGAATAATGTAAACTGATTTAGTAAAATTTTGCTTTCTCTCATTTTCTACCCGAGGACGGCGAAATAAACCTTAGAATACGTAAAGAGAGTGAATAATAAAACAGGACGAGGTCAGACGTCTGACTAAATACCTACTGCATTGAAGACCAATTGCTTGTATTACAGTTGATGTCTAAATTAGAAAATTAAATTAACCATAGGACCTACCTACCTTCGCGAAGGGGACTTATTCTGCTGTTACCGTGTAGATCAATCGTCTCAGGAAAGTTATTATTATTTTTGGAAAAAAAATCGGCACTTTGAAACGCAATTTTAAGGGCATGTTATGTTTGTTATTCAATTGTATCAATTTGTAATCAATTGTAAAAATCACAAATATTATTTTTGAACTTTACGCTTAGGTATTTCTATAATGTTTAACGTAGGGGAGAAATATAAGCATTTAATTACTAAAAAAACTAATGGCTCATTCCACTAGGATCCACCAACGAGGATCCACAAGTAGATCTATGGATATTTTTTTCCTCTTTAATCCACCAGTGGATCTTAGGGTAAAAAATTTACCCTAAGATCCACTGGTGGATTAAACTGGTGACACTGGTGGATCCACAATAGTTGTTGAATATTTTTGAAGAAAATTTAACAGAATTGAGGCATTGTTGAGACATTTTAGTAATAGAATACCTAGGTGTTCAGGTTTGTGCCTTATTTTACTTTCAAATGAGCCGGTTAAGTAGGAATATTTTAAGAGGAATGTTGCATGAAAATAACCATTTTATAGTGGATTTTCTCTTAGTGCAAAGCCCAGAGAGAATTTTGTATAACAACAACTACACCAGCTACATTTTGACTTAGAATACTTACCTAAGTATTGCAGTGAATCCATGCTTCAGCTTTTGTAAGTAGCGGTAAAGTAGTTAATTTTAGCTTTAAAAAGCTTATATTAATATACCCGAATCCCATAGCATGGGAAAAAACAGAAAGATAGCGGTGTCTCAGGAATAGGATCCCGTTTTTACCTTTTAGGTGCGGATCCCTAAAAGGAATTCGTGATTTTTATATGGCAATGTCAACTACATTTGTCATGTAGTTGACATTGCCATAGAAATAATGCGGAACAGGATATTCCTCTAAACTGTACCTATAATCCCTTTGTAGATTATTAGGCATTACACATTCTGTACTGCAAGAGCCGGGCCTTCGCGATCGTTGTGCCTCCGGCGAGATTCAATTTCCTCTCTATCACTCTATAAACAAGAGAAAGAGACATATTCATTTCAGACTTTCAGTCTACTATCGTGATGCAAATTCCGAATGCACTACAAAGGATTTATAAACTGGAACTTGTTCCATTTCTTTTATAGTATTTATTTATGCAGTCGCAAACGCTAGTGAGATTGGTGAATGCAAGGTTGTTTATTTTTTAACGTCACGCCCGTGCCGACTACCTCCATTTTTATTCAGTTTGAAGCCCCTCTTAGTTACAAAATCTCTTTGTAGCACTTGATTAAATTATAATTTGATTTTTTCGAGGGCTTAGATTTAAGAACATAAAGTAGAATCATCCAGCGATTTCTACCAAAACAAATGTGTCTTAATTTACTTTTTCGTTGAAAAACAAAGCACTAAATCAAAATAATATTTTGTAGTAATTCCCTAGAAGTATTCTAGTACATAAGTGTAACAATAAAATTCTAAAGATAATTCACACTGATGTATTTCAGACATGAAATTCGCTCATTAGAGGTATATTTCATGATCTATCTACATTACCTACGCTGGTAGACTCTGAAAATTAAACATATATTTACAAACTAGGATAAAACTGTGACAACTGTGGGAAAAGGGAAAAAGGGAAAACATTAGTTTTTTATTGCAAAAGTATTTTTATTTTCTGGAACTTTCCTACGCGATTGGAGCTTACAGTTGAAACTGCAGGATGCTGCTAGTAGGTATACATAAATAATCAAGTATGTTTGGTAGGTAGATACTCCGTAAGATTGGTTACATACAGCCTCGGTAAAAGTCAGTTGTTATGATTCCTTGACTTTCGCTTGTTGGTGCCTAAAGGTGACGGGCAAATATTAATATTAATTATTCATTAATATCAAAATTCGAATATAATTATATTACATTTATAATATGTATAGATACCATTGATCGACCCGTAGCCGTCTTTACCTGTGTCTTTTGCACGAGAGCCTGCTCCGTCCTTGACCACTTTTAACGCTTTGAGAATTGACACCTAATCTAAACTTGTATATCTCTGTATCCGGTCGAAATCTTCGTTCTTCGAATTTCAGTGCTCTCATATGAGCAATATCTTAATAATATCCTCCACTTTTGTTCAGCTATAGTCACTTCCATTCCTATCTCGGTCTTATTAGATCTGATCCAAGTATTTCTCCTCTGGCCGCGCAAGGAAATGCCGAGCATAGTTTTTCCATTGCACTTTGATCAACAAGGATGTTTATCTACTAAAATAAGACCAAGTATGTGGGTACCAATATTCGTCATAAATTATTCTTAATATTGATAGATTCAAACGTAATTCATTGCGCGCTGACTATTATTTAAACCCGACATTTTGTTGTAATAAAATAACAAAGGAATTCCTATAATATTTCAGTTTACAGATGGGAATAAAAAGGTGGATAACACTAGCATCTATTATTGTTTTTATTGCTCCGGGGTGGGATGATCTATTCGTGTAAATATCTTGTTACCAACATTGAACCATAAAATATCTTTATCAAAGAGCTTGTAACTCTATATAGCTAGGTAGTTTGATAGTTGATAGCCAGGATTTGTATTGTGAAGAATTTGAAGTACCTAAAGGCAGGTAGGTTGGGTAAATATCTAACTATTTTTTCCAAGCATTGTTAGATTCGCACGATAAGTACTTTACGTAGAATTCACTTAGCCGTGTAGCCCCGGCATATAAAACAAAGCCAAATTTACGTGCAGTAGGTAAGGTATGGACCCGGATTCCCGAGAGGGATGCAACCGGAAACATCACTTAGATGAGGAGAAAGAGACTATACTGTAGGTACCTACGTGCAGTGCACACGGGATGTACACGATCAGAATTAAGTGCAGCTCCAGTGAACTACTACGAGTATTACCTTTAATTTTATAGGTCCGTGCCTACCACTTTTGAAATCAAAATGGTTACTGTTTAAAAACTGAAAATCCATGTCGGGCGCATCGAAAATTGTTGATTATTTCATGACGGAATGTCGTAGAACTTTTTTTTGTGTACAGATTGTAGGCGACATTGTTTCCGATATTTTAGTGCAGTTTCCATACAAATATGTCGAAACGTATTGAAGCCTATCGACATTTTAGCCAAATCAGACATTTTTTATCTAAAATTTGGATAGGCTTTGCACCAATAGGAGGTTCTTGTCTTAAAACTACACCAAAATGTAGGAAACAATGTCACCTACAATCTGTGCAAAAAAAAGTTCTACGACATTCCGTCATGAAATAATCAACAATTTTCGATGAGCCCGACAGGGATTTTCAGTTTCAAGGTCGTTGGCGTATATACTCCTCTTAAATTAGCAAAACCTAAAAGTAACTTTGAATTAAATTATTTTTATTTTGTCTATTTTAGTTGAGATTTTTTGTTCTTCTTGTACTTTCACAAATCTAGTTTAGTAAAAAAAACCGACGGACAAGCGGATGAAGTTATAAACCTTTTTGGTACGGAACCCTAAAAACATGTCCGTTTCGCACATTTGCAAATGATAAGATGTCCGACCGATATAGTTTATTTTAACAAAATAACTAAGAAAAATATACCTACCAAAGTATTACTAACTACATGCTAACTACCTAAACTTTTCAAAACTCTGTACCTATCAAAAGCAAGTGACTAATCCAAACAGTACAGTAGGTATGTATGTTTGTTATAATAACATTGCAACAACAATATCGATACAATCATCAAGCTAACACAAATTTGTGATATTCAAATTATTTCAGGTCATTGCATGCCGTATCTCTGAACGCCTGTCTGCCTCTAATTTGATTCCGATATGCACAGATTTAACCTGGCTGTATCTGATGCTTTATTAATTGTTAATTTGACACCTCTCCGTATACTGGCTTGTATGTATACGGTATCCAATCATATTGTGATTAGGTTAGTGCTAAATTAATTTTGAATTAGTGATTAGGTACCGAATGAAAGAGAGAACCTATGTAGGTACTATAAATGATCCTAAAGGTCTTACTATAGGTTTTTTTGCTATTGTATAGAAGTAGAATAGAAGCTGAAGTAAACAAAGTCTTCTTGTTCTTTTCGTATAGTGGACGGCTGTGTAGTGGACGGCGGCTGTAGTGGTGTGACTCACATAGTGTAAGAGTTTTCAGATCGCCCTAAGGCCTCTAACTTGACCTAACAACTGCTATCCTAGATAACACCTAACCAACAACGAGTAAACTAAGTGAAAACTAACAAAGCCAACTAACTAAACTTAACTAAACCAGGCTAGTTCCGAGTTTCATAAAACGCGGAGCTTTAAAGCTTTTTCATTGGCACATAACATACGAGCTAAGAACCCCTCTGAAGTAACCCACAGAATGACTCATGTAATACCAACTGTTTA
Source organism: Idaea biselata (assembly GCA_958496205.1). Taxonomy (NCBI): domain Eukaryota; kingdom Metazoa; phylum Arthropoda; class Insecta; order Lepidoptera; family Geometridae; genus Idaea; species Idaea biselata. Next base: position 17,679,893 of record OY292395.1, read on the forward strand.
TGATTACCTGATAGCTCGTTTCATTTTAACGGTCTCTCTGAAAACTCTGCAGGCATCCAATAATCCCCCAAATAGGTATGTAAATGGGTAGTAAAATGTTAATGTGATTCTGCGCTTTAAAGTTGATTAGCTAATATTTTGACTACTACGTACGTAAGGGAACATTTTCTTTGTGTACAGAGTAGCAAGGCAGTTGAAAACACAGAGAGAGAGAGTGACAGAAAACGGCAGAGACAGACAGACACAGAGTTGAGTTGTTGTTGGTATTTATTAGGATTCTAAACTAACATGGATACGCGCACTAATATAGGTAGCGGCGGAGGCACGTCGTACCATATTTCTTAGACATAACTACAGAAGGCGATAACATGCCGAGGCGCACATCGTCATCATCATCCGAGCGATGTACCCAGTTGCATAAATGCCTTTCGAAATCCCGGGGTTCGCTTTCCTACTCTTACGTCTGCACTTCGCACTTGCCGAGGTGCACGACTAGGTAAACTATGGCGATAGTCCCAAAAGAATCCGTGACGCTACGGCGACGCGCCTTCGCCGCTACTTATAAAGCTAATAATGTTTGTAAAGCAACACTACCTATGCCTATACTAAAGTTAGTTACTGGAGTAGGTACCTATTTCTACAGATTCAATGATTAATATACCAACCAAACCCTAGTCCTAACTTCTTCTAAGTTCTAACAAAATAGTACATTATGATATAAGTGCGGTAAGTTGAAAATTACAGCCGAGGCGATATTGCTAGCCCGAGCCGTAGGCGAGGGCTACAAGAAAGCAGAGGCTGTAATTATCAAAGCGCACGTATGTCATACGACGTTTTATAACACATTTGCGAGGAAATAAATAAAACTCGGACTTTCTTAAACGAATAAATCTTTAATCACTTGTTAAAGCAGTTAGAAAAATTTGAACAATTTGTGAAATTGATTATTACGTTGCCAGTTGGCATTTTTAATGTTGTCAAGTTATTATTATTTGTTACAATTTCACCAGTCTCTCTCTCACTCTCTTGAGATAATTTTTATTTGTTCACAAATTAGCGATGCGCGGGCATCAGTGCTTTTTTTTTTAAGGCAACGGTACAAAAACAGCCAGTATTACTAATAAAGTAAATTAATATTTTTTTGTTTCTGTTACAGATGTAATTTACTGTCAAAATGAATTAAATTAAAGAATTAAATGTTTATTTTTTATATTTTATCTCCCAAAGTTAATTTTATTCATAAAATATTGACCACTTTTCTGACATAAAAACTTTTTGATTTGCTTTCTTTGCTTTTTTTTTCTTAAGATTTAAAAAAGTACCGTTGGTTTTAGACGGAGCATGATAAACCGTACGTGTTACCTTATTAGAAAGAAACTCGTGCGTTTTACTTTACGATTACGCACAAGTACGTAATGACATACATTACGATATTGAAATTGGTGAAATAAGAGGCCCTTTACGAGCAAATGTGTTATAAACCTAGTTACCTATCTAATAAATGAATCACATTGATTGAATCCGAGCTTTTTTCCTAATCGGTAGGTAGGTACTCTAGGTTAATTACCTCTCTAAATTCACGATTCACTTAATGTTTTTTTAATATATCTACTCGATAATATATCTACTATATCGACTCGTTGGTAATATAATATTATTAAGTCAGCGTTTGACCACTATCACGTCATATTATTATGTTACCTAATAACTAGTAGGTAATACTTTGTACTATTCTGTGGTAGGTAATACGTTAAATTAGGTAGGATGTGGTCAAAGTGTAGCACGCTTATCAAGAAGATACCATGGGTTGTTCTCATAATCTGAATAAAATTTAATTATCATTTCAATCAACTTTCAAATTTGACGTTAGATAAATAGAGGATTTTTGCCATGCCTTCGTACCGTGGTGACTCCTAGAACATGTCGGTTTCCGCACAATATAAGAGTAAGAATCTCATAATGTCCGTAAGGGTTATCAATAGCACATACATAGCTAATCTTTCTTTAACCAATAAACATTGTGCGTGGTTGATCAGGATTCAAACCCGACCCTCAGATTGAAAGTCTTGGTAAATAAAATCTACCCCAAGACTAACACTGCTCTAACCCCAATATTAAGTTCTCCAAATATCAGTCAAAGACTTTAATTTCATTGAAAATAACCTATTTCCAACAGCTCCTAGTGTAAATCTGCTTACTTTCACCGACCGCACGATCTTAGCGTTACACTATTTCTCAATTACCACGCTCACACCATTAACTATATGACTAAGCAAGTTACGTAATAGGTAGGTAGGTATAGCTTGGTACAGCTCTCTGTTCATCAAAAAATCAATGGAATTGTAGGATATGAATCATGTAAGACGAGGTTTCCGAGTTTCCGCCCACTTTACTGTAAAATAAAACGTTTATTAAACCTACAGTATTTTTGGTTCTCCCTGACGATAGTGAGGCACAAGGCGCAGCGACACTATCGCTTAGTCTGTAGTGAAGTCAAAGTCGCGCTGTTCGTAGATATTTGTCATCTCTAAATGGTGTATACCTACCTATAGACCAGCAAACTCTACCAAATGTCAATTCAGTAACTAAATATTTTGGGTAGAATCATTTACCCACTTACAATAATTTAAGCTGCTTAATCTAGACTAATTTAAAATCTGATACAGTTAGGTACTTACTTAGTAAATAATCGTGTCTATCTGTTTCTTCAAAGTGATCTTTAAGCGTAATTATAATAAAAGCTATTTGCTACAAGCCATTTTTTCAAGACGACTTATTAATAATTTACATTTTCTCTGAGTGTTTTATAAGATTTTGAACTTAGTCTGTAACGTATTATTTGAAGTACTTTTCTGCTCTTCTCGTGTTATGGCTGGGTCCGTCATCGGTTAACTTCCAGTCTCAAGTTTTCTCTCTTTTCCAAGCTTAGTCACAGACGTTTAGTGGTAACTTAAACTATCACAATTTTTTTGAAATAAGTGTGTGTCGCAGTTAGACCGAAAGCCATACGAAGTACGCCGGGTCAGCTAGCTATTATAATAATGAAGCAGTAAATACAGTAATAGGTCTGTACAGTCAGTCAGAATACAGTCTGATTCATAAAGCACAAGAATGAAACATTCTATAATAATTGCTCTACTAAAATCTGTCATTTAATATACCTACCAGCAACATGCGATCGCATTTATGCACCACAATAGGTGAATACATCGAATTAAGGTTAATTAAACCAATGAGTATTTATGTTTTCATATACGTTATAAAACAAAGCAATTTCAGCTTTATTATCAATGCAGTAAAGACCACGTGGAATTATATTATTCAATCTCATAAATTGAAATTGTCCATAATGGTTTTCCGAAAAATCTACAGTTGTTTTTTTCTGCTGATAAATCACAATGAAACTTTCTTTCTACGTATGATATATTGTTTTGTTTCTATCAGGACCGCTTGGATGTGCTTCGAATGTATACTGCCATTTTCTCTGCGAGTTCAATTTCGATTTTTAATCTAGTTTTGTAACGAACAACTTGTCCCACACTATATTTATTATTGCATTTTGTGAGCTACATTTTCCGTTTCCGAGGGTATTCTTTTGGGTTTTGTAGAAAGAATTTTTGTTGGTAATATTGCAAATGCACTTTGAAATGTACATTTTCGAACAAGCGACAGTAGGTTTCTTTATATTTAGATCTATTATAACATGATTTTAACCAAATGCAGGTCATATTAAAAAAAACGCAGGTAAAAAATTACCTAATAAATCATGTTAGACACTCTATACCAGCCGAGAGCTTAAAATTGTTTAAAGTTGAGGTAGGTAGCTGTAAGTTTTAAATTCATTTAATTAAATGCAATGTTATTGATAAATACGGAGGTATTACGCATATTAATCCTCTGCACTGTTTCATATTAATAGGTACAAATTATTGACATTTTCATTATTTTGTCGTAAAAACTGTGAAAACTCTCAAGATATCTCCATTAAAATTTAGCACAGCTTTTTACGGACTAAAGAATAATTTCAAGAATAAACCGTTATTCGAGGTAGTTATAAATTTTATAACATCACTCTAAAGCATAAATCCTATTAGGACAACATCCCTCCAGTCTTGATGTTGTTAATTTAACACAAAAGCGTTTTGTTACTGAATGAATGTTTAGAAATCACAACAATGGAGAAAACGTGTAGGTAACGAAGGTATCTTAAGTAGGTAATTAGTATGTACGTATAGACTAGGTAGGTAGGTACTCTAGGTACCTACAGGTAAAATTCCCCACGGAATTGTTAGAAGGTTTCTCGGTGAGAAGTTTAGGCCACGGCTTGTTATCACCCTCCGACCTAAGTCGTAGCGCCAACCGGACTCGACCCTGTTCCGATAATATCTAGACCGGTGCAGTCACTAAGGAAGACGGGTCAGATCTTGTTTCACTGCCGTCTTCTTTATTCTCGATGAGCGTGCTACATCAATCATCATAGACCATTGTCTCTACATTAATTCTACAAACGATAAAACGAACGATAATTTGAGAAGAAAATCTGTCATCCATCCATCCGAAAATTTTATTTTCAGATGGTTTTGAAGGACGGATGACAGATTTTCTTTCTTTAGTTCGTTCGTTCGTACTTACTATTAGGTGAGAGAGTGGTCAAATGCTCATCTATCGTGTGTAAAAAAAAAGAAAAATTAAGGAAAAGTCCGCGTTTTCCCGTACAGTTTCAAAGCGAAGAAGGAACATAAAATCAACAAAGAACGCACCTCTGCTATTGTTATTTTACCTTTGTCGAGATTTACGTTAATTGATATAAATTGAATTAGTTTACACAAGGAAAAAGTTTAAGTTATCTCGGTTTTGGGAGTAAGATTAGGGAATTCGTGTCAAGGGAAGATTTGTATCGAAAGACAGATGTTGCGTTTGCGTTGCTGGGTTTTAGTTTAAAGTTTGATCATGAACATTGATTGTTGAAGAATCTATACTTCTTTATTTGTTTGAATTTGTATTTGGGCAGATACCTAGAAAGTTCTTCGTATTGTCTGACCACAAACGCAAAGCTTAAACTTTAATGGATGCCCCGCCATGCTGATAACTAGGCTTGACGCCCAGTGCGCACTGATAAGTCGTGGCGGAGGCGCGTCGCCTTAGAACGTCGCGAAGTACCTACTCTGTGTTGAGACTACCTTGTGTTCAGATATCTATGTGCTATCATCTATTCTGCTCTTATGTCTATGGAATTCGTATCAGTGAGCGTTTATACCGTCGCGGAAAATGATTTCTAGAAATTCCTACAAAATCGGGAGTTACGCGGGTAAAACCGCGGGTTACAACCAACATGTAAAAATGTAGGTACTTACTTTTACACAAAAAACCGTCGTAAAAATGTTAAACTAACTTCTCATAACATATTCAGAGAGAAGTTTGTGGCGGTTAGGTACAACACGACAAGTTTATTGTTTTCAATTTTCACAATCTTTACCCGCAGGGCTCTCACTAAACCCGCTGTTTATTTCACGTTTTATTATCATTTTTTAAGATTTTTTCAGGGCTATTCTTTTGTTATGGTCTGTGCCTGGGTCCAATTTAATTAGTTTTTAATAATTAGCAAAAGCTGAGACTTTTTATCTGAATTGTAATTAAATGTTCAACTAATGTAAACCGCTCATGCACCCTGCGGTCTACCTTACGGCAATAGTCGAGAGAAACTGCAGCAGACAGCAGCTGGTATTAATGTGACATCAGAATCTCTGTGTAACCATATTTCGAGCTTTGAGCCCGTGTCGCCGTATTCAATAATTAAATTGTCTATAATCAGCTTTTCGAGACGGTAATTTTGCAAGAAATCAACTTCAATAGCTTTAGTGTACCTAATTTTAAACCATTTTTTTATAAATAACAGGGCAAAAGCTAGTTTAAGATATTTTAATTGATATGAGTCGGTAATTGAAATATTTATATCATATTTGTATTTTATTGATATTTTTTAAATTCTAAACCAAGACAAACCCCAAGCGTAAACTAAATAAAACCTTTCAAAATTCGTTGCTCGGGCATGGCTCGGGCTAATTATTTTCATAAACCTCAATAAGATTACAAATACTGGACGGACATTATATTTCTTCGCTCCATTCACCTAATTTTCATTCAGAGTTCGTGATTTTTTTATTTGTATATGCCGACGCAAAATGAAATATTCACTTGCGAAGAAAATTCGACAAAACAAGAGAATTTGGACGAAGGCAATCGTAGCGCTCGACAGACGACTTATTGTAAAGATTTTTCTGGCTTATTGTAGAAAATTACAGCCATTTACCTCTTTATATTTCAACCACAAAGTGAAGCGAGACGGCTACGAGTGGGATTTTGAGTTAATAATGCCGCGGCTTCGGACCTCTCTCACTTTATGATGTCACTCTTCATTCAAGAACTCACCTTTACACAGAATTTACACAGAATTTTAAAATTTGAAGCCGCGTTAGTTAGGGGAGATGAGGTTTTGAAATGTCAATTGAATACTAAGGGTGACTTGCGCTAATATTTAGAGTAAAAATGCATAGAGAGGCTAAAATTACACAAGTATGTTAGTAGAAAAGGAGTATAAAATGCCAACACCTAATATTTTTTATTAAAGCCTTAATTAAACATCGATTGCACAATTTTATGAAGATAAATTTTAAAGCAGTTAATGAAAAACAAAATTGTAGGACACGCGATAGGATTTGGTTTAAATTATTCTCATTCAAATTTATACCCTATTTCAGAAACTAATATCAAAATGGAAAACAAAAATTCCATAGATTTATTTGAAAGTGACAGCTCTTTATTTACTTTTTTTTTTAATTGGCAGTTCTTTGTTTACATTTTTGATCTAAGTTTCTAAGATAGGTAGGTACTCTAGGTACCTACTTGAACTAGTTTTCTTACACATATCGTGATATTTACATAGGTACACAGTTTCTTATTATTTGCTACTGGTATCAATATAAAATAAATAATAATAAATAAGTGTGGGTTACCTAATTAAATTACCTACTAAACTATAGTGTGACTTCGTCGCATACGAGCTTTTAATTTTTTGTTAACAAACTTTAACGTTGAAAATTCTTTTCCGCAAGCTATTAAATTTTCTAGTTAGTTTAATCTGAGTTTAAAAAATCGTTAACAATTTTCATATATTAAATTAAACAAAATTTTTCTTCAGTTTACGCGATGCTGATATGAAATTTAATTAAACAGATTTTTCGTTTTTAAGTTTTAATCAAGCATTAAGCAAAGGTCTACGTCTCGAGGTTTTTCCAGACTAAACGCTTATAATTTCTGAAGTCTAAAGTACTGACTCACTTGTTCATATAAGTGGATTAGTAATTACTAGGTATTCGTTTGTTAAACCTTTTATCTTGTCTGTCATTTGCAAGAATGCCAGGGTTAGGGGTAAGTCGTCCTCTTTAAAACTGAGGCCAGGGAACAATTCGTACTTATGTAATTTGATTATGGACCACGTAAGTTTAGGTATTATGACCAATATTGCACTTTCACCATTTGATAACGAAAGGTAGGTATAAGAGGTAGTTAAACTAAAATTATAATTCTAATTAAGTATACCTAATCAAATAAAAAGAAAAATGTCTTATGAAAAAAAAAAATTAAAACAATAAATCAATTGTGTTGTTTGAAAGCCCTACTTAAATATTCATTGTATTCTGTTTTAGTATTTGTTGTTTTAGTATTGCCATCTGTGAAAATTTCAGCTGTCTACGGTTCATGAGATTGAGCCTGATGGATGACAGACAGATAGAGAAATGGACAGTGGAGTCTTAGAAAAAGGGTCCCGTTTTTACCCTTTGGGTTTAAGTATACTTTAAAAATGTTAATAAATAAAAATTGGCAATAACTATTTATAAATTAACTTTATTTTATTTGGTAGCTATATAAACATAGGTACATCATAATAATTCCTTAGCAAATCCTTGAGTTTCACGACTTCATACACTGCAAGTAGTATTAAAAATATAAATATTTAACAGAAAAGTTCCTGTTTAACAAACGCAGTTTCTTACCTTGACCTATTTGTTATTGATTCCATTGTTGTAAATCTATTTTCAGACGGATTAGCCGTGAGCTTTGAAACAGATTTAGTAATGTGGTTACTTATAGAATTAACCGCAAGTTTAATAACGAACTTCTATTTTGTTTCGTTTGAGTCGATTTGTAACTTTGATTTACTTACTAAACGTTATTTCTAACTGTTTACCACACTAGATAATAATGCAAACCTTTGCTCGTAAGAACACGAGAAAACGCTTTCTTAATTTTGGCTTGGCGGGAGGCTTACCCGTGGCGTCTATAGTCGCGGGTTCGAGTCCCGCCGGGTGCTTAAGTTTATGAATGCATTTTTTCAAAAACCATTTGATTTACTTATGATAATGAGGTTTCTAATTTCTAACCCCCTAACTTATAAATGAACGATGACTAACTTTTTGTAACGTTTGTCTTTTACTGAGACATGAAGTTTCAAAGTTAACAGACGGAGACAAACATTACGCAAATTTAGTCATCTTTTAAGTAAGGGGGTAAGTGTTACTGTCTGTGTTGTATTTTTAACCGACTTACGAAAAAGGAGGAGGTATTTATTCGAATGTTTTTTTTTGTAATGTTACCGGATTTCTTCGCCATCTGTAGTCCGATAGTGATCGTTCTTTTTCTATTATTTAGGCAGTTTAACTGGGTAGACGTTAGAGTTTTTAGGCCACTCTAAGGTCTCTAACTTGATCTGAAGACTTTTAACTAACAACCGGGACCAACTAACCAACCATTTATAACATTGGAAGTATTTGTATTTCCGCTCCTAGTCTTATTGACTTTAATAGTATTATTTTATCTTTCGTTCAAAAGTTCTAGATTGAATGTTTGTTTATTTTTGTTTCAGATTCTACTGGGATCTCTGCATGCTGTTGTTACTAGTGGCCAACCTGATCATTCTGCCAGTTGCCATATCTTTCTTCAATGACGACCTTAGCACACGATGGATTGCCTTTAATTGTCTATCAGACACTATATTTCTTATAGATATCGTTGTTAATTTTAGAACAGGTGAGAAACTACTACTCCAATTAGCTTTATTCATTACTAGCAGCTCCCCGCGGTTTCACCCGCATAAGTCCCGATCCCGTGGGAATATCGGGATCAAAAGTAGCCTATAGCCTTCCTCAATAAATGGACTATCCAACCCCGAAAGAATTCAACCCATTCCATAAGAATTTTTCAAATCGGACCAGTGGTTCCTGAGATTAGCGCGTTCAAACAAACAAACAAAAATACAAACAAACTCTTCCGCTTTATAATAATAGATAGATAGATTATTGTCCACTGCTGCTTCCTGCGGTTTCACCCGCGTATGTCATCATGAACCTGTGGGATTAATTAATGTAGCCTATGTGTTAATTCTAGGTCTCCAGCCATCTACTTAAGTACTTACCGAGTTTCTTTGCAATCAGTTGGCGTAACAATGAACACACACCCTCAAAAAAATATCACTTTCATAGTCTTACTAGCAAAGTCCCGCGGTTTCACCCCGCGTAAGTCCCGATCCCGTAGGAATATTAGTATCAGAAGTAGCCTATGTTACTACTCGATAATGTAGCTTTCAATTGGTGAAAGAATTTTGGAATCGGTTCAGTGGTTTCAGAGATTACCCGGAAAATACATAGGTACTTAGATACATCCATAAATGATACCAACGTCTTTATAATATTAGTATAGTGTAGATTAATAGAAAGTAAGATGTATTTGCTTCAAATTAAATATCCAGTATTTGTGTTCTATAAAATACAAATTATTCTAAGCTATTTTGCAAACAAAGAGAGCTAGCCAAATATATTAAAAATTCAAGTCTGTAGATTACACAGAAGCCTCGGTATACATTTTTCTTGCCAAACCGCCGCCTGCCAGATAGATAGATAGATATCAGTAACAAAAACATCTTTAATATTTTCAGGAATAATGCAGCAAGATAATGCAGAACAAGTGATATTAGATCCCAAGTTAATAGCGAAGCACTATCTGAGGACCTGGTTCTTCCTCGACCTCATCTCTAGTATCCCACTAGATTATATATTTTTGATCTTCAATCAGGTAAACGTACGTTGCAATTTGGCCGTGTTGTTTTACTACTAGTTAATCTGTCTTTTATGTTGTTGATATTCTGTTTCAGCTTGGGTGTTCCTTTGTTTTACACTTTGTTATTGTCTAGTTTTGGTTTTGTTTATCATTGTGAACTCTTGTTGACTTCTACGAGAGCTACGTCATCTACAATTTTTAGGGTCAGATAAGGTTTGATAGAATTAGATAACGTATGTTAATTATTGGTTACATACAATTTTAAATTATTATATTTTTAGTATATTTCCTTCTAATGCACAAGTTAGTAGCCTATATGATTATTTAATGGTCGTTGTTCTATAACCTTTCCTTTGAATTTTCGCTTAAGTAGGTGTTAATTTTTCCTATTTCAATTGAATGGGGTACTCTGTCTGGTATGGATATTCTTTCGACTTTAACAATACACTTTTCAACTATGTGCACGGGCTATTACAAAGAAACCACAATGCGGCACGTTTTTAATCTTCAGCAGTTTGGTTGGAGTATACTAAACGCCTTGATTCTCAAAATTTCTTAAAAAAAAAAAATAAGTGCACGGTGTCGTCGCTTCAATTTTATCGTTTTAATAAAATTATATCTATATTTCTTTGTCGTTTTCACAGCATGGTCACTATAATCTCCTATGCTTTTTAACGCATTCTTGGACTCTGAGTAGTTACCAAACATTGCAAGCACTGTTAACAGATTTTTGTTATTACGTCTAATACTACATACTATCTAAAACTACTAGTAGTATATTTTTATTGCAACACGACCAAATTGTATATACATAATATACAAATATCTAACAATATACTTCAACGATACACTAACAATAACCATACCAACCAAGCGATTTAATTTAACAGAGCGCAGCGGTAATTTTTTCAAAATCAAATGCAATTTATTATGGTTTTATTTGAATTTTATGAAATTAATTACGCTAACATGCTGCAGTTCTTTTATGAGCTTACACTTGATTTAAAAAAATGTTATTTGCCAAAAACATTTATAACATGCGCGCTATGCTTCAGCACTTTTCTTTGGCTGAAACTATCGGATGCAGTATGCATGACTTTTAACACTTCCTTTGTAAAAAACGTCTTCGATTGATGCTCTAGAAACTCAAGTTTCAGTATCAGAGCATCAATATTATTGCTCTTATTTGAATATGTTCCGATCTGTGTGTTACAGGATTTTAGTGAAAGCTTTCAAATACTCCACGCGGGGCGCGCTTTGAGAATACTGCGGTTAGCCAAGCTGCTGTCTCTGGTGCGGCTGTTACGGCTCTCGAGACTCGTGCGATACGTATCACAATGGGAGGAAGTATATGTAAGCCATCGATCATCTCTTCCGACCCACACGTTATGAGG